>PVIU01030592.1:0-15906 GCA_004026605.1 Ondatra zibethicus | reverse complement strand
GCTTGCTATATATTGCTTTTATTATACTTAGATATGATCCTTGTATCCCTAATCTCTCCAGGACCTTTATCATAAAGGGGTGTTGAATTTTGTCAAATGCTTTTTCCGCATCTAATGAAATGATCATATGGTTTTTTTCTTTCAGTTTATTTATATGATGGATTACATTGATAGATTTTCGTATGTTGAACCAGCCCTGACTTATTATGAATATTGAAGTCAGGTCAAACTTTGTTTCTACATGGTTTTCATATTTGAATCCTCTTCTATCAGTGGCTCTGAGAACAGCATATTTAGGATGAATAAACAAACTAGAAACTACTATCAGATCCAGCAGTACTTGATATATTGTAACTGTTTTTCTAACTGATCCTTGACCCTGTGTTAGGTTGGTAACACAGTGTGTGTGCTTAAGCTTTAACAACTTGCTGGGCAGCAGAGTCACCAGAAACTCTATGCAGAAGAATTAAAATCACCCATAATAAAAGCTGTGTCTCAAAAACAATCCAGCTTCTGTGCTTGTTAAAAGCCGAGGCTGAGCAAGCTACAATTGGATGATAAAAGAAAGCCTTGAGGGTTGTAAATGGCCTGTGTCATCACATGCACCTTGCCTCTGTGGAGACATTCTCTGCCTCAACTGTTAGCCAGGGGATGCCTGTCTGTTGTGCCTAGTAAGCCCTGGGTAGAGGTTTGCTAATTGAAGCAAATGGAACTAAATGATCCTATTAAACCAATGCAAAGCACTAAGTGCTAGGTCTCCTCTGGTTCTCCCCCTGGATATTCTTCATTGTTGATTTGGGAAGGTCTGTGAACTTAGCTTCTTCACCTGAGTAAACTGAGTAAAAGGTGTTAGATAAAGACTTCACAGGGAGAATAAAACAGTCCCTCTCCTTGACTGAGGTGACCTTTCTAAGACCTGGAAAACTGTCCCAAGATTTTTTTTTTTTTTTGAGACGGGGTTTCTCTTGTGTAGAGCCTGCCAATACTTCTAATGTGATCTACTGAAGAAACAGTTCTTTCTCCATGTGTGTTCTTGGCACTTTTGCTAATCATGTGTTGACTGCACATTCCTGATTTGTTTCTCCTACTAATTTCTTTTTACTTTTTATTGATTTTTATTGAGCTCTACATTTTTCTCTGCTCCCCTCCCTGTCTCTCCCCTCCCCACTTCAGCCCTCCCCCGAGGTCCCCCATGCTCCCAATTTACTCAGGAGAGCTTGTCTTTTTCTACTTCCCATGTAGATTAGATCTATGTAAGTTTCTCTTAGTGTCCTCATTTCTCCTACTAATTTCTAACATGATCAGGCTGTTTGCCTCCTCCTCCCTGTGCCTTTTGCCAATATCTTGTATGGATGTTGTGAAGGCTTACTCAGGACTTTTCCTTTGTTATTAATCTCCTTTTGTTACTACGTATTTGATTTTACCATTTTCCACAGTTTTTTGCTCTGTAGGCTCAGTTATCATCCACCTTAATCAAGACAAACCAAATATTTCACCCTTGCAGATTCACTCACATCTGTTAATCTACTTGGTTTCTACATATAGGCCTTGCTCTGCTGATGGTTCCAGTTTTCAGATCCTGGGTTATCTGACCTGTCTGTGAGCTTTAGCAATCTTCCCTTCTTCATAGAATAAAAAATGGCCTTTGTTACATGTTTTATGTGTTGTCCATGCAAAACAGCAGTTCTCATCTCAAAGGGGGAATGAAAGGATTTCTTTCTGCAGTAAAATATTAGTGACTATATAGGTTATTTAAATTTCACATGTCAATATGGCAACACTTTTATGAAGCTTTTGTTGGAAAAGAGAAAAGAAAGTCAAAAACAGGATACTTTTCAAATATATTTTTGAGTACATTAGGTGAGTTGTGTCAAAGCAAGGAAATCTGTTTTCATAATACTCAAAAATAGCTTCTTTATTTATCAGATTTGATTTACTACCCAGTTGTGTAGCTTCAGTTAAGAATTCACCAAAGTGGCAGTGCAGTAAAGTTCCAGTCTTGGTCAAAACAGGGGGCAGGTGGTAGAGGGAATGGAGGGTGAGGCAGAGACAGGTTGAGGTCTTCACTGACCAGGTTGTATTGCCCAGTACAAAGTTCCATGAGAGATCTAACAGCACTGAACAGGTCTTCTGTCTGATGTGTACTTAACAGGATTGGAGGAGGCAGGAATGAGGCTCATACTCACCGGTGCATTGAGGTCAGGAGGCCTGACTAAAATTATGCCCTAGCTGATTACAGCACATCCAGAATGCCTTGCAGACTGGACTCTAGCACAGATCCATTCAGACTCCATGACTGCTGCTAAAGTCTCTGTGTCCCCTTTGAGCCCTGCTTAGTTGATTCTGTGGGCCATGTTCTCCTGATGACTCCTCTAGTTCCTATGATCCTTTCCCTCTTCCATGGGGTTCACCAAGCTCCACCTAAGGGAATCTCTATTACTGACTTCAAATGCTACCTGATGACATCCTTAGCTTTTGGGCTGGTGGAAGCTAGGGGTTTGTTTGTACATTCCAAAATGACTTGACCACAGTCACAAGGATGCTAGATCAGACACAGTGGTGGAAAAGTAATAGCTATTACGGGGGGCTAAAAATAGCCTAATATAATTTGCTCCTGAATTTGCAATATTAGAACAATCATTGTTCTAAGCTGTTCATTGCCTTTGTAGAAAGTTCAGTGTGAGGTGGTATTTTTTTCCAGGAACTTTGATTCACAGCATTTTTGGGGTACAATATTCTCTGCTGTTTTTTTTTAACTTCACTATACAGCATCTTTGAAGTACGATATTCTTTGCTTCTTTTTATTTCACTATCAACAAGCATTTTCTTTCTTGACCCAAATTTTGGCTCTTTTTTTTTATTTCTTTAAATTGTAGAACTCTTTTCTTATTCTTTGTTGGTCTGATCTCTGATTTAACTAATCTACTTCTCAGACCCCACTATTTTAGTATAAAATAACAGTGTCAAAATGATACCTAACCTCATTGGACACTATTAACTAGCCACAAGTGTTTATTATGTATCCTGCCATAGGACTTAATTTTCACATGAACCCAGTGAATTACAAGATGGAACTACAACTGCCTTTTAAGTTTTAACCTTAAGCAGTGAGATTATACATAAAAAAATTTGCAAAATGTTGTGAGATATTATGTTCAGTAGAGATTTGCAGTTTTACAAACATTTTACAAAATGTTGTGGGGTATCATTTTGAAGTAAAGAAGGTAAAGAAGTACTCATGATAAAGAAAGGGAGGGTGTACCGTGAATTAGAGAGCTTAGTTATGGCTCACTGAAAAAGGTAGCTGATGTCTGAGAAAAGGACACAAATATTATTTTTCTAAATTGTTAGAAAGTGGCTAGAATGTCATCTGCCCTATGTAAATATTAGTTGAAATAAATAAGGAACACAAATAGACTTAAGTGAGGTTAAACAGTAAACTGTGAATGTGAAAATAGGATTTGTCAGATGCCCACAAAGACCAACAATGTTTGATGACTAGCCAGGATATAAATGAGACAGACCATTGAACAGCAGCAGAAAAAATCAGAAAAGGCTACACCATAGTCATCAAGTATTATATACATTAGGAGTCTTAAGAGCATAGCTTTGTTTCCAGTAAGATAAGGAGATATTCTAGGCTGTTATAAAGTCAAGTGGTGCAGTCTCATATATGATTTAAGAAGAGCCAGCGGATAAAACACTTATGGAGCAGCAGAATGAGGTGCTCAAGAAATCTTCCCCTGCAAAAAAGCAGCAAGAACAGTGACAAAAGTTATGTAATTGACTTTCCCAGATCTCTGGAAATTAACCAGAAGCTTGTAACAATCCCAGGACGATTTGGAAGAAAAACTGGATGTAGCACAATAAATCTATTGTTTTCTCTGGCATTTCGCTTCTATTATCCTGTCTACTTTTCTGTGTTACATGCTCAATTTGAAAACGACCAGCCTTGTAACTATTCAAGCCATGAAATGCAACACCCCACAAATCACTGGGAGTGAAGCAGAGCTTCCCTTACAAATTACCATCTCCAGCAAAATGATTTCTTTCAGACCCGTGTGTTCATTCTCAGGGCTTGTCTTTGTCTAACTTGACACTGTTGACTTTGTGCAGGTAAGACTATTCTCAAGATATGTACTAGAAAGAAAAATCAGCAGCTTTTGTTTCGATTCACAGCTATTTTAACAGAGATACCAGCTGGAGTTAAGAAGAACCCAACGAAAACACTTAAAATGAAAAAAAAAATAAAGTGAAACTCAGATTATGATGGGGGGTATAAAACTTCACTTATAGTTCTAAAAACCTAAAATGCATAGTACAAGGCAGATTTATTTCATGTACTTTGGGGCAAACTAGCAAGGTACTTATCTTTGATTCAATGTGGCCTTGGTTGTTGTACAAGCAGGAAGTGAAGGCCCAGACAGAGCTATAAATCGCTTAGGAGTGCCGAGGGCATCACTGTGTCTCCCATGTGACCTTGCACACACTTCTTTGACTTAACATTTCCATGGACTGAAAGTGAAGAGAATATGCACAAATAGTCTTATAAAGCCAAAAAAAACGCCAGTAAAAGTAACAAATGGTAACACATGTAATGAAAGGTGGGGTGAATTTCTGATTTGCAGTTGCCATATTACAATAGCTAAAATGTCAAGTTTTCAGCTAAAGAATTATGACTCATGCAAGGAAATGGAAGCCAGTTTTATATGTAAACTAAAGTGACCTTTACTCTGATATACTACTTTAGACAACAACTCAAGATTCCTCATACTCAAAAGTAAACAGAAAGTCATTATGTAGCTGAGACAACAATTGAGTAAATGATATTGTTGTCTTAAGATCTTCCTATTTCACTTCAAAACAGTAATCTAAACCTAGAGCTGTACAGTGTTCATGGTCTGAAGATGTATAAAGATGCCTGCTCTTTGACTCAATCCACGTTAAGTGAGGTGTGTCTAGAGCAAACTCTCAATGGAACAAACTGTTTTAAAATAACATAATTCTTTATTCTTTGTGAATTTCACTTTATGCAACCCAACCTTGCTCATAGCCCAGTCCCTCCATATACTCCCCTCACCCCTGCAGCATCTAACCCCAGAAGACTTTAAAATGGTGCAAACCAACTAGACATAATAAATATTTATGACCTATGTCTGCCAACAACAACAGAATACAGATTCTTTGTCAATTGCACATGCCTCTTCTGTGATCTTCATGGCTTAGGGATTGACCTGAATGGAAAAACAAGAATGAAGACATATCAGAAAAGCTGGGATCTGGTGGGCTTTGGGTAAGAGGGGCCTGGAAACTCTTCAGGTTTATTGTATAGATCAGGAATAGCAGAGCTGGGCTAGCTAATCTCTGTAGGAGTTATCTGTGGGGAGATACAGGTCACCATCATGTGTGAGGAGGAAGCTACCTACAGTGTCTGTATGTATTAGTTTTAGCTAAACATCAAAGGTAATAACCATCTTCGCTAATCCTTGCTCAGATAATTTTGACATTCCTAGAGACTGATTCAGGGAACCCTTGGCCATTGTAGCCTTAAGCATTAGGGTCCTCCACATAGCTATGCTCATGACAATATACATTCAGCTACTCTCCACATGGATTGCTCTCTAAGTACATTAAAATTAGACCAAAAGTCAGGTGTAATAAATTTAAGAAAAATAAAACCACAGGTTGTATACTTTCTAATTACAAAAGATTAAAATTAGAAATCAAACCAAAATTAATTTGAAAAAGTGAGAAAGTCATGTACAGAGAGAGAGAGAGAGAGAGAGGAAAAGCGATATATTTCCACATGTATAAGGACAAAGTCTAAAAGAGTAAAATGAATCAGACTTTTAAAATATTTTGCATGAATGAAAATGAACATATAAGGGAGAAATTATTATCTTAGATGTAGAGGTTGTTCACACCTGTAACCCCTGAATTCAAGAGGCAAAGGCAAGAGAATCATTGTGAGCTTAGGGCCAGCTTCAGGTAATAATGAATTCCAGGCCAACTTGTGCTACAGTGGGATACTTTTTCTCAAAAAGTAATTAATTGAATATATTTCATGGTACAAGTACTCTAAAACCTAGGAATTAAAGACATTCTGCCAAATAGAATTTAGTCCAAAGGAAAATATCTATAGAGATAAAAGATTTATCAAAGAATAAGTAAGTGTTTTCAGAACCTTGGTGAAGGGAGAACTGTGACTGACTGCTACAATGGAAATCACCGAGTTGCACAGTTTTAATGGTTAAATTTCATATTATTTATGTTGAAACTCTATAATATTTTCTAAAAGTCAAAGCATAGACTGCAAGGCAGAGGCGTGGAAGCAGCATTCCCATAACATGATCATTGCTCTAGAGTAACAGCAATGGATTATGTGGTAGGTCTTTGTAATATAGATTATTGTGAAATATCAGGATACCTGTTGAAAAGATACATGCCCTGGAGCACATCTTAAACACCCTCACTTCCTTCTATCTGCTCCATCTGTGTATTTGAATGGCAGTATGTTTGAATCAGAAAATCCTTCCAACCTCCCTCTTTCCCAGTAGATAATTCATGTAGACCCTTAAGCCCTTGAAAATGTTGGACTATGGTATCCATCACAGGATGGGGAGAGATTAGCAATAGCCTCATAACTCATCCAAGGAAAATTCTTCAGTGACTGAAAATAACACTTTCTACAAAATCCACATTCACAGACTCTTACAGTGGGACTGTAGAAAATGAGCTTGCATTTCTGAAAGTGCCCGTTATGAATGTGTTTCTGTTAACATGAAATTGAAAAATGTGCTGAAGATGATTATTCCATGTTCACCACTGTTCAGTATTTATTATAATTTGGTTAATACCAAATTTAGAAGTGTCAAAGATGTCATACACAGAAATGGTTCTTATAAATAGTTCAGTTGCATACATCCAGGGCTATAGCAAGAGGGAACTAAGGGAGTAAGAGTATTTACTGTAAACGAGTTATTTGCCTGATTGGGCTTAAAGAGTTGCCTACAATAACTTTATTTGCTGCATGTGAAAGCTCTCAGAACTATTTTACACTATTATACTTTATCCTATTACATATTTTTTTATCATTTTTAATCCTCAATACTGTATACTTATTTTGAGAAAATAAATTTTATGTGTTTATACTGGGAGAGGATGGAAAAGAAGACACATTACAAAGAACAACCTCCCAAATTATTAATCTTTTATGGAAAACATGTTTTTGCTCTTGCCAAGTATTAGGTTTTTTGCTTCTTTCCTTTTTTTTTTAAATGGAGTGGTATTGTATACTGCATTACACAATCCTGACTACTAGTGATTTCACTTGCAATCCATTTTGACAAGCTTTTAAAAGGAGAGCTGTCTACTTTCTCTCCCCATGTCTCACCACCCATTTATTTTCCATTCAGCATTGTTTTATGTGGATACAGCCCTACAGAAATCATTAATTTTCTCCTCTAATGGTTGTTTCTAGTTATCAGACCAAAAAGTCATTTCACTAACATCACTTAAAAAAAAAAAAGACAAATATGTGTTCTGCTTGTTTTGGCTTTTTATGTTCTCAGTCTCAGTGTGTGTGTGTGTGTTTGTGTGTGTGTGTGTGTGTGTGAACATCATCTACAGTGATTAAAATGTGTTCACTCTCCTCTGACCCAGCTTAGCCACACTAATAAAGAGAACATCGCATTTCTAATTAGATATTACTATATGAGTTCAAGTTCCTCCTGGCAGTTCCATGCTGCCTTAAATTTAGTGATCTTATTCTAATTATAGTCAATTGGTTCTTTTTGGATAGAAACTTCTGCCTTTTACTCTGTGTGATGTTTCAGTTATCTGCATATGCTGATCTTCATGAATCTAGCCTGTTTGCAGGACTTGACATTGGCCTGTGGACTCCTCTACTGGACATATCTTCCCTGAATTTTGCTGTTTTAGAGAATGGTTATCATCACTGAACATCAAAAAGAGTGAAACTGATTTGTACATCTTTTCTCAAGATCCTTCTCTTAGCAGTGACAACTGTCACCTTGTTTTAGTACCATAACTTTTAATTTTTCCCTTCCTCTCTGATGTACATTCTTCATGGACATTTTTCTTTGTTTACATTTTACTCTCAGATATTAATCTTTTATTTATTTTTAAAATTTTATTTTAAAAGCATATTATATTCATATAATATATTTTGATTATGGTTTCCTTTTTCCCAGCTCCTCCCATATCCTTTCCACCTTCTTATTCACCCAAATATACAACTTCTTTGACTCTGTCTCATTAGAAAACAAAGAGGCATCTAAAAATCCTACTTGGGATTGTTTGACCAAACGTGGGGCTGGTCCTTGGATACCACTGATTTTAACTATCAATCAGTAGCTAGTCATTGCCTGCCTTATGTAGACCACATATTGTTGAATCTTCATGGCTGCAGCTTCATGTCATTTTAGAAGACCAGCAAGCACCCTGGTTCTCTCGATCTTACAATATTGCCAGACCTATTTACTCTGAGGCTCAGTGGAGTAACCCAGACTCAGAAAAAAATGCCATATGTTCCCGCTTTTTAATGGATCATAGCTCAACATCTTCAAATTTAAATATAAAACTTGATATAATATAGGAACTAGGAAACAGAAAGGGACCATACCTGGAAGGGAGAAAAAGCTGTACTAGAACACAGGTACTATGAAAGGAACTAGAATAATGGGGTGTTTTAACTGGTGGACGGAAGAGGAGATAATACAGAGGGAATAGGAGAAAGGACAGATGATTAACACAGTAATTATTTTCTTAAGGTACTGAAAATTGTGTGTGTGTGTGCGTGTGTGTGCGTGTAACCTGCATTTGAGTTGTTCATCAGGGAGATCCAAGAGACTCAAACATAAAGAACTGCCATTGCACTTAGTTGCTTCCCTGAAGACTCTGTTTTTGAAGATAGCCTACAGTTTGACTAAGAACTTGGAGGAATCAAGCCAGAACTAAGTTGGAAGTCCTCCTCCGTGAGGACTATCTATCATAGTATCCAAAGGTGCTTTACAAGCTGCCAAGGGAGAAAGGAAATCAAATTCCTACCAACATGTGGAGTCTTCAAATACATCTGTGAATTCCTAGAAAGACTCATCCAATACTACTGTATAGGTATTCTTACCTTAGCTGTTACCAACGTTTATCTAACTGACTTAAGGTCTTCTCAGTTGGAGAGAATCCTTGACTGAGATGGTAAATCTCACCAACCACGCATGGCTGGAGAAGAGTAACATTTAGATAGAGACATCAAGGCAGAGAAGCAATTAGTAAAGCTTGGGAGAGGAAGGATCACAGCCAGTGTGAAGGCTGACTCAGGAGCTCACTTAGGCTGTTGACTGAGAACACCCAGGACTTGAGAGGATGACTCATGGTTCCTAAAATGCAAAGATCAAGGTTTCTCCCAGCTAGCAAGTACCTTTGCTTACTTTGTGATATCCACCAATCTAATTAATCAAATGCTGTAACATACATGAATAACACAGTTTTATCCTGTTCTAATCTGTAGATACAAGCATGGAATAACTTACAGATTGCCTTGGACAAATCAGTGTTATATGATTCATATATAATATCATCCCCCTACTTGCTAGAAGGTAAAATCATAACCACACATTGAAATTTGGATGTAGAACCTGGGAGTGCTGTAAGGTGTTGTCAAATATCTGTCATTGTCACTAAAATATGCCCTTAATTTATGGTGCTAGTTTATTCCTTTATACACCCATTCACACTAAAATCCTCAGATCTCTACTCCAAAGCCACATTTCCCAGGCTCAGATGTCAGATGGACAACTGTTTGATACTTAACATCAGAGACTGCCTTACCGACTTTCACCTCCCCTCTGTGTCCTTAGTTGGACCCCTTCCGGTGCCTATATTATTCAGCAAGGTCTATGAAGTAATAAACCATACAGCCATGTTCAGTCTTTCGGTAACTTTACACAATTATATTTCATTTTTGGGACTTCTCATACATTCAGACCTCTGAGGTTCATCTTACACCATTCTGCTCCTAGTTGGCAGCTCTTGACAGCTACCAGATGCCGACAGTGCCCTTTGCACATTGCTTGTCATTGACGTAAGAGAGATCGTTATTCACATCTTTAGCTTGCACATTTTTTTGTTATCTCTCTCCCCCAACTTTGCTACTCATACTAAAGGGAATAATTTTCTCCAGTTAATCCAAAACCCCTTAATACTGTAACGTCTCTTCTCTGGAACATTTTAACTGGATGTTTATAATATCTGAAGTTTATATCATTTATGTATTGAAGAAATGATGTAGCATGGTTGACATGATATAAGAGGAAAATAAAATCTTGGGTTTTGTTTCATAATTTTTTTTATAATAACACATATAGAATAGAACCATGATAGTAACATACTTTGAGTAGTTCAGTTCAAAAAAGGAAATTCATGACTTTTGTTAAAAAATAGTGTCAGGATTTTGTTGAGCAGGAACAAAAATTAAATCAAACTCAGGACTTTGGAATCTTGTAGTTCTGCACAAGGTGCCTTCCCAGGAACTTTACCGTGTGGATGTGTCTCAGACAGGTGTCAGGGGGAAAATTGTACAAATTTATTTATGTGCTGAGGTATATAATAGAGTAAATAAATATAGTTTAAGAAATGGAAGGGCATACATGTTAAAGTAGAATAAATACGCTAATTGATTCACTTTCACTGTACTTTGACATAGAACACACAGTAAGTAGAAATACATAGTTAATAAGAATCTACATTTAGTCTCAAGTCTATTATCCATTGTAGTATAATGCATGGGTTTAGTGTGAAGATTCAGAAATAAGTGTACGTGGCATTTTAAAACCATGCTCTGTCTGCCATACAGAGTCTTTGATAAGGCAATGTTTCCAGTTTACTGTACATCAATGTATACACCACAGGGATGTAACAAGGAATCTACTAAATAGACTTGACATGCAAATTATTCTATACTAAGTCCTTTGAAGAACACACAGTGCAGTAAATGCTTAAAATTTTTAAGAGTCTATGTATTGTCCTTTCTTTTATGGCTAGGGTCCACTAATGAGTGAGTACATACCATAATTATCTTTCTGGGTTTGGGTTACCCCACTCAGGATAGTACTTTCTGTTTCCATCCATTTGCATGCAAAATTCAAGATGTCATTGTTTTTTACCGCTGAGTAGTATTCTAATGAGTATATAATCCACAATTTCTTGATCCATTCTTCCATTGAGGGGCACCTCGGTTGTTTCCAGGTTCTGGCTATTACAAATAACGCTGCTATGAATATAGTTGCACAAATGCTTTTGTAGTATGATTGAACTTCTCTTGGGTATGTTCCCAAGAGTGGTATTGCTGGATCCTGAGGTAGGCTGATTCCCAATTTCCTGAGAAACCGCCACACTGATTTCCAAAGAGGTTGCACAAGTTTGCATTCCCACCAGCAATGGATGAGAGTTCCCCTTTCTCCACATCCTCTCCAGCATAGGCAATCATTGGTGTTTTTGATTTTAGCCATTCTGACAGGTGTAAGATGGTATCTCAACGTTGTTTTGATTTGCATTTCCCTGATGGCTAAGGAAGTTGAACATGACCTTAAGTATCTTTTGGCCATTCGAACTTCTTCTGTTGAGAATTCTCTATTCAGATCCTTACCCCACTTTTTAATTGGGGTATTTAGAATTTTAACGTCTAGTTTCTTGAGTTCTTTGTATATTTTGGAGATCAGACCTTTGTCTGATGTGGGGTTAGTGAAGATCTTCTCCCATTCAGTAGGATGCCTTTTTGTCTTAATGACTGTGTCCTTTGCTTTACAGAAGCTTCTCAGTTTCAGGAGGTCCCATTTGTTCATTGTTGCTCTTATTGTCTGTGCCCTTGGGGTTTTACACAAGAAGTGGTCTCCGGTGCCCACGTATTGCAGGCTACTTCCCACTTTCTCTTCTATCAGGTTCAGTGTGGACACTAAGCTTTTAGCTCACAAGCCCAGAGAAGCCGAATAGCAAGGTGAACCCAAAGAAAGCATATACAGATCCTCCTGGAAGTTGGAAGCAAACAAGATCATCAGGCAAAAGTTGGAAGCACGGGGGCAGGGATAGAGGTGGAGGGTAGAGGGGTAGGGAAAGGGGAGAGAGGGAAGGAGAAGGGAGAAGGACTGGGGAGAGCTTGTGGGAGTGGGAGGGTGGAGATGGATGAAAGGTGGATATTGGAGAAGGGAATAAGATATCTACATTAAGGGAGTCATTTTAGGACTGGCAAAATACTTGGCCCTGGAGGGGATCCCAGGTGTCCACGGGGATGTCCCCAGCTAGGTATTTGGGCAGCAGAGGAGAGGGTGCCAGAACTAGCCTTGTCCCAGAGTCACATTGATGAATATCTTGATCACCACCATAGAAATTTTGTTCAATGGATGGAGGTAGAGACAGAGACCCACATTCACATCAGAGTAATGGACTGAGCTCCCAAGGTCTAGTGGAAGGGCAGAAGGTGGGAGAAGAGGAGCAAGGAAGTTAAGACCATGAGGGGCTGGTCCACCTACTGAGACAGTGTGCCTGAACTAATGGGAGCTTACCAAATCCAGCTGGACTGGGACTGAACAAGCATATGATCAAACCAGACTCTCTGAATGTGGCGGCCAATGGGGGCAGACCGAGTAGCCATCAACAATGACACCAGGACCTATCTCTTCTGCATGTATTATCTTTTTGGGAACCTAGTCTTTTTGGATGCACACCTTCCTAGGCCGGGAGGGAGGGGGTGGGCCTTGGACTTCCCACAGGCAGGGCACCATGCCCTCTTTTAAGGAAGAAGGGGGAAGGTGGAGGGGTGGGTGGTAGTGGGAGGGGACTCGGAGAAGGGGAAGGAATGTAAAAATTTTATTTTATTTTTTTTGAATGGAAAAAAATAAAAAAGAGTCTATGTATGAAAATTCTTTTATTTAAAAGAATTCTTTCTTTTGAAATTTTATTCAAATATTATTCCTTTGTAAATTGATGATCCTTATTATATGGGAAATGTGGAATTACAAATTTTACTCTGACATTTAGCCAATGATGAAGTAAACAAATGATGTCTTTAATTTTTTAAATTTAAAGTTGAATATCTAAATCTGCTGTTTAATTGATGATTTTTGTGTGCTACAATTCATATGTTTCATAATCTTAGAATCCAATTCATTTATAACTTAGCATTTCAAGCAGACCTAAAGAAATTTAATGACCTGAAATACAGAAATTTATGTTATTCACTTTGCTTTTATTTTTTATGTTATTAAGTATTATGGCTATATATATATATGAATATGAATCACATTTATTTATAATGTGAACAGTTTGTTTTCTTTATTTTAGAAAAAATATAGTGATTTGTAAATGAAATACTTATTTTTGTGTGCAAACTACAAATTTCCGCAGCTCTGAGATGTCATCTGAAATAGTAGTTTAATCATCAAATTTAGAGTATCAAATAGTATGCATGCTATTGTCAGGGTTAATGATAAATTTGCTCAAATAATTTACTTTAGATGGTTCCAAATAAGTTATTCATAATGAACAATATAACCTTTTAAAAGAAATTTAAAGCATGCCTGCTTTCTAAGGAGGAGCATGAAAGCTCTTCTAGGTTTACCTTCCCTTAGTTGTGAGCACTGCATGGGAAGAGTGAGGTAACACTGTCACGATCACCCACTTCCTTATCACACCATGTACTCAGATCCTTTTCTCTCGTGCAGATTTCACTATTTAAATCTATGTCCAATTTCTTTTTTTCATATTAGACAGTATTACTGAAGTCTTCACTAACATCTACGTGACCAGTTTTGGCCCTGTCTCAGATACAGATATGGTGAGTTTTTTTTTTTAAAATATCAAATATGTTTCTTAACTGATTGGAAACTGTTGGTAATTTAGAGTAAGTATGTATTATTATTGTCACATAATTCTTTATATATCTCATGTCTGGTCACATGAGAAAAAAGTTGAGGATGTGTTTTTGGGTTTTCTGTGGAGCACAACAAAAGCTTGAATGTTTAAATGAGGTCATTATATACATCTTTTGTTTTCTCCCCAAAATAACCTACCTAGATGTAGTGTTGCATACAAGCCCAATTAAAGTGAAACAATTGTATTATGGTGATGATTTTCTGGAATTAAAGCACTTGCTTGGCTTCCATATAACTTCTGGGTTTCATAGGTAGCTGCTTCTCACCAACGGCAGTGGTACATGAAGAGATCCTTACGTATTAGTCATACAGTCTGTACACATAAGAAGCAAATGGAAACCAAACTGAAAAAAACTACATGGTGGAAATTACTGGATTTTGTTGAATTGGTGTTCATTTGTATATCTTTAAATGAGATATATGTGAGAGGGAAATTGGTGGAGTAAGAGAAACTCTTAATTATATGTTAAAATGTTAGTAATCATTTTCCCCTTTCTATGGCTAACTACAGTGCTCTGTAATAGAACATTTTCTTGAAATAATGTTTTCTCATTATTGCTATGCCAGATTGTGCCATATCATATTCCAACTGATACCTGCCCTGATTCCTTTCCTTCCATTTGCTCCTTCCTCTCTTATCCCATGCTGCTTCTCTGTCAATTGGAAGGCTCACAATATCTTTTAGTTCTTAGGCAGCCTCTACTTCTGACCATAACACCTTAAGTTCCAGAGAATGAGAATCAGGACAGATGCCTTTGTTGGTTTTGTGTCTGGTCCTCCTCACATTGTCATCTGTTCCCAATTTCTTCCATCATTCCAAGAATACAGAAGAGAAATGGACAAGTTTGTATTTTTTCCTCCTGGGTAAACAAAAGAAATCAAAATGTTGACCCTTTTCTGGTTTTCTTAAACAATCATTTCGTTACTTTCTCTCTGCCTTCTGGGATTGAGCAGAAGTACCACTTTTACAGTGAACTTGTTTGCTTTTTCTTCCATGAGAATAAGCCTTTTACATCTGTTAATGTCTTCTAGGACCTGGGTGGTGTACAGGGTGACTGGTTGTGAGACTGAGGGAAGAACTTCACTTTGGGGCAGGGTGTTGACACAAAAACAGTGAGGACTTTAAAATTCTTTCAAAGTGACAACACAACAAATTGCTCTCCACAACAGGGAAGAGACACAAGGACAGTTTTGGAGGAACAGGAACTAAAACCTAAGCGTTGACATCAATGAGATATTATCATAGAAGTGGCAAATTTACTGGGATCTTACAAGAACTACAGGTAAAGAACTGCAGACTCATGGGAGAAGGAGGAGAATTCACATCAGGACCCTTACTGGTTGTGGAGTCCTAAGTGGTCAGCCTTGAAACCATTTACACACTGCCTACAAAACAGAAGTATAGAAGGTTTTATGTTTGTACTCTCTCTCTCTCTCTCTCTCTCTCTCTCTCTCTCTCTCACACACACACACACACACACACCTACATGAACATATTTGTGTATGTATATATGTGTGTATAGGTAATTATAATAACCGAAGACAGAAAAAGAGACTCTTGGAAATGTAGGTTGAGTGCATGGGAGGTGTTGAAGAGAGAGTACCTGAGAGGGGCTGTGGGAAGGATAGGGAAGGGAAAATTGATGTAATTCCATTTCAATTTCAAACATATTTTTAATTTATTTTTTTTATTTTTTTATTTATTTTTTCCATACATTGTTTTGTTTTATTTTTTCCATTCAAGAACATAATTAAAGAAATAAATTTTTTTGCCTTTCTTCCCCTTCTCCCGGTCCCCTCCCACTACCCCCCCACCCCTCCTCCCTCCCCCTTCTTCCTTGAAAGAGGGCATGGTGCCCTGCCCTGTTGGAAGTCCAAGGCCCACCCCCATCCCTCCTGGCCTAGGAAGGAGTGCATTCAAAAAGACTCGGTTCTCAAAAAGTTAATACATGCAGAAGAG
>PVIU01030591.1:0-15857 GCA_004026605.1 Ondatra zibethicus | reverse complement strand
AATAGACAAACCTTTATCCAAACTAACCAAAAGGCAGAGAGAGAATATCCAAATTAACAAAATCAGAAATGAAAAGGGGGACATAACAACAGACACAGAGGAAATACAGAGGATCATCAGGTCATATTTTGAAAACCTGTACTCCACAAAATTGGAAAACTTAAAGGAAATGGACAACTTTCTGGATAAATATCACTTATGAAAATTAAATCAAGACCAGATAAGCAAACTAAACAGACCTATAACTGCTGAAGAAATAGAAACAGTCATCAAAAGTCTCCTAACCAAAAAAAAAAAAAAAAAAAAGCCCATGACCAGATGGTTTCAGCTCAGAATTCTACAAGACTTTCAAAGAGGAACTAATACCAATACTCCTCAAAATTCCACACAATAGAAACAGAGGGAACATTGCCAAACACTTTTTATGAGGCTACAATTACCCTGATACCCAAACCACAGAAAGACAATACTAAGAATGAGAATTACAGACCAATCTGACTCATGAACATTGATGCAAAAATACTAAATAAAATACTGGCAAATCAAATCCAAGAACACATCAGAACCATCATCCACCATGACCAAGTCGGCTTCATCCCACAGATGCAGGGATGGTTCAACATCCAAAAAAATCTGTCAATGTAATCCACCATATAAACAAACTGAAAAATAAAAACCACATGATCATCTCATTAGATGGCGAAAAAGCTTTTGACAAAATACAACATCCCTTCATGATAAAGGTTTTGGAGAGAGCAGGGATACAAGGAACATACCTAAACATAATTAAGGCAATATACAGCAAGCCAACAGCCAACATCAAATTAAATGGAGAGAAACTCCCAGCAATTCCACTGAAATCAGGAACAAGATAAGGTTGTCCACGCTCTCCATATCTATTCAATATAGTTCTTGAGGTCCTAGTTAGAGCAATAAGACACCAAAGGGAGATCAAGGGGATACAAATTGGAAAAAGAAGTCAAACTCTCACTGTTTGCTGATGATATGATAGTTTACATAAGTGATCCCAAAAATTCTACCAAGGAACTTCTACAACTCATAAACACTTTCAGCAATGTAGCAGAATACAAGATTAACTCAAAAAAATCAGTAGCCCTCCTGTACACAGATGATAAAAGGGCTGGGGAAGAAATCAGAGAATCAACACCCTTCACAATAGCCACAAATAGCATAAAATATCTCGGAGTAACTCTAACCAAACAAGTGGAAGACTTGTATGACAAGAACGTTAAATCTTTGAAGAAAGAAATTGAAGAAGACACCAGAAAGTGTAAAGATCTCCTATGCTCCTGGGTAGGCAGAATTAACATAGTAAAAATGGCAATCTTACCAAAAGCAATCTACAGATTCAACGCAATGCCCAGCAAAATTCTTCAAAGACCTTGAAGGAACGGTATTCATCTTCATATGGAAAAGCAAAAAACCCAGGATAGCCGAAACAATCCTGTACAATAAAAGAACTTCTGGAGGCATCACAATCCCTGACTTCAAACTATACTACAGAGCTACAGTACTGAAAACAGCCTGGTATTGACATAAGAACAGACAGGAGGACCAATGGAACTGAATAGAAGACCTGGATATCAATCCATACATCTTCGAACACCTTATTTTTGACAAGGAAGCAAAAAATATCAAATGGAGAAAACAAAGCATATTTAACAAGTGGTGCTGGCAGAACTGGATATCAACATCTAGAAAAATGAAAATAGACCCATATCTATCACCATGCACAAAACTTAAGTCCAAATGGATCAAAGACCTCAACATAAAGCCAGCCACACTGAACCTTATAGAAGAGAAAGTGGGAAATACACTTGAACGCATTGGCACATGGAACCACTTTCTAAATATAACCCCAGCAGCACAGACACTGAGAGAAACGATTAATAAATGCGACCTCCTGAAACTGAAAAGCTTCTGTAAAGCAAAGGACACGGTCAACAAGACAAAACGCCAGGCTACAGAATGGGAAAAGATCTTCACTAACCCCACATCAGACAGAGGTCTGATCTCTAAAGAACTTAAGAAATTGGACACCAAAAGAACACATAATCCAATTAAAAAAAATGGAGTGCAGACCTAAACAGAGAACTCTCAATGGAAGAATCTAAAATGAATGAAAGACACTTAAAGAAATGTTCAACATCCTTAGTCATCAGAGAAATGCAAATCAAAACAACTCTGAGATTCCATCTTACACCTGTAAGAATGGCCAAGATCAAAAACACTGATGACAACTTATGCTGGAGAGGTTGTGGGGGAAAGGGAACACTACTGCATTGCTGGTGGGAATGCAAGCTGGTACAGCCCCTATGGATGTCAGTGTGGTGATTTCTCAGAAAATTAGGAAACAACCTTCCTCAAGACCCAGTAATACCACTTTTGGGTATATATCCAAAGGCTGCTCAATCGTGCCACAAGGACATGTGCTCAACTATGTTCATAGCAGCTTTGTTTTCATAGCCAGAACCTGGAAACAACCTAAATGCCCCTCGACCGAAGAATGGATAAGGAAAATGTGGTACATTTACACAATGGAGTACTACACAGCAGAAAAAATAACGACATCTTGAATTTTGCAGGAAAATGGATGGAACTAGAAAGCATTATTTTGAGTGAGGTAACCCAGACACAGAAAGACAATTATCACATGTACTCACTCATAGGTGGTTTTTAAACATAAAGCAAAGAAAGCCAGCCTACGAACCACAATCCCAGAGAATTGAGACAACAATGAGGACTTTAAGAGAGACTTATATAGATCTAATCTACATTTGAAGTAGAAAGTATAAAAAGACAAGATCTCCTGAGTAAATTGGGAGCATGGGGACCTTGGGGGAGGATTGAAGAGGGGAGGAGAGAGGCAGGGAGGGTAGCAGAGAAAAATGTAGAGCTCAGTAAAAATCAATAAAAAAAATAAAAATCCTGGACCCAGATATGGGGCAAATGCTGAAAGACCAGAGAGAGAAGCAAGCAAGCCACAGTCAGCTCTTACCTTGCTAATGCCTCATCCTAAAAGGGCCACTCTCATGTCTCCTCCCACCTTATATTTCTCTCTTTGCCCAGCAGTATCACTTCCTGTCTGTCAGTATAGACATCCAGACCTCTATGGTTAACTAGTGGCTAGCTCCACCCTCTGATTTTCAGGCAAGCTTTATTTGTTAGAGTACAAAGAAGATATCACCACATTTCCCCTTCTTTGCTTAAAAAAAGATTATAATATAAGAAAAACTAAAGTACATAGAATTTATGCAGGCAGTAAATACACCAACAATGTCTAATTCATTACCAATTGAAAAATTCAGAGAAAATACACCATATCCATGCTATCTTGATGAGTCCAAAAGAATGTACCTACTTCACTTTCTATTCTAACTTGCATTACCAAACTATCTTTTAATGTTTCCCCAACTTTACACCTCTTTAGTGAATTTCTATTCTGAATCTGGAAAAAAGGAAAACTATAAAGTCTTCCTTTCCATCAGAGACCCAAGAAGGAAATAGTATTACTTGATTAAGAAGGAAGTACAAGCAAGCAACTCCCCAAAAATGTGAAAAATGACAGAAACAGCTTGCTGCCTGGATTGTCACCTAAGGTTCCCCTGCAACATTGGGGCATCCATCTTTGGCTTACATGCCTGGCATATCTGAATGACTTTTCTGTGAAGCAGGATATTCTGAAGGGCTTCCCTCCTTGTCTTGGCAAAGTTTGGCATTCACTTTCTTTGGTGTCCTGCTTGTCTAATTAAGACAACATGCTGTGAGCAGTCAAGGCAAGGGTATTTTCTTGCCCAGTTGATTACTTTTGCCACACAGAAAGTAAACTCCATGTGGAGTTTCTTCAATGCCCATCATCCTCTTCAAAGTAGATTCATGCTGCCAGGATCAGAAATGTCTCATTGTCATAAAAAAGAACCTATGTAATTAAAACATCTTAAATGCCATAATCTATAGGTCTCTGAAGTGTTTGAAGATGACCTGTCTGTCTGTCTATCTATCTATCTATCTATCTATCTATCTATCTATCTATCTATCTATCTATATGTTTGACCTTGAAAAATACCTAATACGATTACAAGTTTGATTGTAATGACTAACTTGCATTCCTTTATATCCTAATTGTTTAGTAATAATAATTTTCAAGGACAAGAGATTTGCATTACATTGTTAAAGAGTTTTATAGGTATAATACCTTGAACAAGATTAGAAATGTATGTACAGTATAGTCTAACAAACTAATCTCAAATTTGTATCAATATACAAAGATCCATATCAATATAAAATATTTAAAACAAGGAGTTTCTTTTGTTTAAAAGTAGATTCAATAATCTACCTTTTTATCCCATTTTTATATGCCTACTTTTTCTTTTCAGAGTAGACTCAATGATCTATCTTTATATCCTATCATATCTATATACCCCCTTTTTTCTTTTCAAAACAAGAACTCTGAATCTAATCTCCTTTGTTCGTTTTTTCCTGGCCATTGCCAGTAAAAACTTGTAATCAACCCCACAAAACAATGACAAATATCCATAACCCAAGGAAAGAAAAAAAAACATCCACCCCACCTCTTAGGAATGTGGATATCATGTTCTTAAATTTATTTCTTGCTGTCTATGGGTGGCAGCATCTTTAGGGGATCCTGAAAAGAAAACTTTGGTTTAATTGTCAAATCCTGGGAGAAGCAGTGGTATTATTTGTTGTTCAGTCTCTGTGTAATGGGAAAGTGCAAGGCTTGTCTCAAGTCTGGCTAGAGTAGTCTTTGAGGCTGGATCAACTCAGCTAGCCACCTCAAAATTAGGTATGGTCTTGGTTCACTGCAGAAAACGTAAACATTTTAAATGTCATATGCAGCAGATCTCAAAGAGGTTAAAGGATCAATATTTTTTTTATGTACATCTGGAGTACATAAACCTAATTCCTAGTTACCTGATAGAGACTCAAACCTGGAATCATGTATAGGAAGCTAGGTGAAGCCTTATTCTACAATGAGTATTCTATATGACCATTAATATCATGACAAAAAGTTTTAAATATATATATTAGTCTTATAAATTTTGAGATAACATTTATACCCCAAGATGATGTGAGAAGTTCTATGTGTTGCTTTTATTGTTTAATGATAAAGAAGCTGGTTTGGCTTGTGATAGGGCAGAGTAGAGCTAGGTGGGAAAACTAAACTGAATATGGGAGAAAGAAGGCGGAGTCAGTGAGACGCCATGTAGCTGCAGGAGGAGACAGATGCCAGAACTTTGCCCAGTAAGCCACAGTCACATGGCAATACACAGATTAATAGAAATGGGTTAATTTAAGATATAAAAGCTAGCTAGCAATATGCTTAAGCTATTGACCAAACAGTATTACAAATAATACAGTTTCTGTGCTGTTATTTTGGGTCAGGGCAGCCAGGAACAAATGAACAGCATCTGCCAACTCCAAGAAAAGCTGTAAAAGGCTCAAAATAAAATGAAAGGATTATGCAATTAGTGGCAATAAAAATAGTCTTTAAATATTTGTTTTTCTTCTGTCCCATATCAGGTGGCTCTTCTGACATGAGACAGAGATTTTGGATTTTACTTTAATAAGCATCCTTTGTTTTAAAGAAGAAGAGAGCCACACTCTAATGCCAAAGCTAGCTTTAATTTTTAATTGGACTGGAACTACAAAAAGAACATTTGCATTATATGTCTATAGAGAAAAGAAGAAACAGATATTTGGGAAGATTTATGAAATTTTATCCTGTTGGAAATCTAATATATCAATAGGCCAATTTACTCTTTTTCTTGGGACATTTTTTTTCTGAATGATTTGTCCTTTTTCTTCAGATGTCTCACTTGTCCAGTGGTCTTCAGATTCCTTAGCTGAATGCCTCTATTCTTCTGAAAAGACAAAAAGTAAAGCCCTTCTCCAACCCTATTTTTGGGGAGGTTTCCTTTAGGCAAGTTATATCTAATCAAATGAAAAGCATTTGTTACTTTTAAAGTTAGTTTAGATTGAACAGCCATTCTGCTTGATGAGCTATCATCTCTTTAATAGGTCTCTCTTGTTCAAATCAGACCTTTAATAATTTTGAAGGTATTCATAACTTTTCTTCTCCTGTGGAAACAAATGCATAACCCTTCCCCAATATAACACATGTCCTGGTTTCAATTCTGAAGTCAACACAATCTTTAAAGTATATATTTGCTGATTTAATTCTGTTGTTTTTTCTCTTACTCAACGTCTCTCCAAAGCTGTTATTTCTTTCTCATTAGCATTTAGAAAGTTTAAAGTTAATAAACCATTATGCAGTCTCTTTCTGTGAGTCTTTATTACCCCGTTCAGTTTATTGAGCATATCTATTTATTTAGCATATCCTTTAGAGCTTGATTTGATCTTTCTATAACTGCTTGCCCTGTAGGATTGTCTGGTAAACCTATAATATAATTTATATTGTAATAAGCAAAAAGTGTTTCATTTTACTAGAGACATATGCTAGAGCATTGTCAATCTTAATTTGTACAGGTATACCCATGATGGCCATAACTTCTAGCAGATAGTATTTACCAAATCAGCCTTTTATGAACTCAAAGCAATTTCCCATTGAAAACCTGAATATGTATTAATTGTATAGTGTACATACTTTAGTTTTCCAAATTCTAATCAATGGAACACATCGATCTGCCAGATTTTATTCTTTTCAATACCCTTTGGGTTACTTTTTGCAGGTAGTAGTGTTTGGTTATATAAAGAACATTTCCTGATAATTTCCTTGGCTTGTTGCAATGTGATGAAAAAGTTGTTTTTTATACCTTTGCTATTGACAGGATGTTTTTATGAAATTCTGAAGCCTCTAGCACATTTCCAATTAATAGTTGAGTAATTTCTTCATTACTTTGTGCTAGAGAACCTGGCAGACCCATATGGGATTGGATGTGTGTTATGTATATGGGATGATTCCTATTCCTGATTATTTCTTGTAACTGAATAAATAGTAAAGTTAATTCTATATCATCTGGTATAAATTCAGTAGTCTCAATACGCAAAAAAAACTCTTTCTGCATATTGCAAATCAGTAATATGTTAAAAGGGTCCATAAAAAATCCATTAATACTATGAGAATAGCATATAATTCTGATTTTTGGACAGAATCATAAGAGCTCTGATACACTTTACTTAAATTTTCTGATTTGTAACCTGTCTTTCCTGATTTATTTGCATCAATATAGAATATAGGGGCTTCAGATATTGGTGTTCCCTGTATATTGTGAGGAAGGATTCATTTAGTTCTCTTTATAAATTGAATTCTCTTGCTTTGGGAATATTAATGTTGTTAATCTCTCCACAAAATTACTGCAAGCTCTTTTCCAAGGTTCATGTTCTGCCTATAATCTGTCAATTTCATCATTATTAAAAGGTACTATTTCTTCTGGGTTTATTCTTTCTAATTGATGAAGTCTTAATTTAGAATTAACTCAGAGACCTTTTCCACATAAGTTTAAATTTTTTAGTCAGTTTATGTGGTAAAAAGATCCTTTCTAAGATAATATCTTCCCTCTGCATTAAAATTCCTGTAGGGAAATAGTTAGATGGTAATATGACCAGAATGCAGTTAAGATTTGAATCCATCCATCCAAATATGCATTCTGTAATTTCTCTTCCACAAAAGGCAATTATCTCTCAGGTTCAGCTGATAATTTCTTGGGACTTTTTAAGTATTTGTCACCATCTAAGGTTTGGAACAAATTTCTCAGTTCATCAAGACTTACCCCAATAGTGGGCCATAGATAGGAAATATCGCCTAGCAATCTTTGAAAGACCTAAGAGTCTGCAATCGATCTCTCCTAATTTGTAATTTTTGAGGCCTAATTTTTTGTAAAGCTATTTTATAGCCTAAATAATCAAAAAAATCTCCTCTTTGTATTTTTCCCAAGAGAAATTTGTACTCCCCAACATGGCAAAATTTTCTTTACTTCTTCAAACATTCTTTTAAAGGATCTACATTTGAATCAGCTAATAAGAGGTCACCCATGTAATGGTAAGCTATAGACTGAGGAAATTGCTTACATATCATTTCCAATGACTGACATACAAAATACTGGTACAGGGTGAGGCTATGTAACATTCTCTGTGGGAGAATCTTCCATTGCTAACTCTTAGCAGGCTAAGAATTACTATAAGTAAGCACTGTGAAGGCAAATTCTTCTCTTTTTCTTGTAAAGGTATAGTGAAGAAACAACCTTTTAAATCAGTAAATATAAGAGGCCATCCTTTAAGTAATAAAGAAGGCAAAGGAATTCCAAACCATAGGGAGCCCAGTTGACTGAGTCACCTTATTAACAGTTCTTAGATCTATTACCATTCTCCATTTTCCAGATTTGTTTTTAGCAACAAATACAGGAGAACTCCAAGGATTGGTTGATTCTTCAATATGCTGAGTATTTAGTTGTTTCTGTACCAGCTGTTCTAAGGCCTGCAGTTTCTCTATTGTTTAAGGCCATTGCTTAACCCATACAGATTTGTCTGCCAACCATTTTAAAGGTAGAGCTGTTGGTGCCTTTGAAAGATCAGCAGCTTTTGTGCCCTGTTCTTGAACAACCTGAATGGTTGATGACTGTTCTTTATAATACCTTCTAATATTTTTCCAGAGACATACATTAATTTATGGTTTGTTCCTAATATTGGGGGAATGTTAATCTGAGTATTCCATTGCTATAACAAATCACATTCCCACAAACGGATTGCTATGTTAGTCACATATGGCTTTTATATTTCTCCTTGTCCACTGGCCCTATACATTCAACCCATCTTGCACTCTGTTTTGACTGAGATAGCGTTCCAATCCCTAAAAGCGGAACATTTACCTCCTGAAGAGACCAAATTGGATGCCAAGATTCTGGAGTAATTATTGTTACATACACACCTTTATCTACCAGACCTTCAATGACAGTGTCATTTATTCATATTTTTAATTTTTGTCTTTGTTCATTTATAGAAGTTTGCCAAAATATTTGCTTTACGGTTTCTCCTGAATTTTTTCTCCTCTCTTCTATAGCTTTCTATCATTCAGAGCAGTGTGGTTACAAGAGGTACTAGGTTCTTTAATTGCTCTGGGAAGGAGTTTCCTCCATGGTTACAGGAAACTGAACCGAATTTGGCATGGGGGCCTGCGAGAGGCCTCTTAAGGTGTTTCTCAACAGCAAAGGGTTACCTTGAGTCTCTTATTGATCTACATTCATTAGTCCAATGCCTACCTTTGCCACACCTTCTACGTAATCCAGAAGGGAGGGGCATCCTGTTTGGATTATGGCTAGAAAAAAACATTGTTTCTAGGAATGCCCTATTAACAGTCTCTTTTTAGGTGACTCTGTTTACTGAAATTGAAACAGTTGAGATTTCAATTTTTCTGCAAATCTCTGGAAATCACCTGTCCTATCCTAGCATCATCATGGTCACGAGATTCAATATTAAATGTATCTGGGATCCATTCCTCCAAGGGTGCTGATCTTGCCTTTAACATTGTAATTACCCTTTTACATTGTGCATTAGTATTTTCAAAAGTCAGAGATTCAATTATTATTTGTCTAGCTTCTGATTGATCATTCCATATACTGCTGATGTCAGTCTTTTTATGAAATCTTTGAAGGTTTCCTTTGGTCCCTATATGACTTTAGTAAATGACTAAATTTTCTTTTCTACTTCTCCAATTCTGTCCTAATCATTCAAAGCTTCTGTACAGCATAAATCCAGGTTGTGGCCATCATTTAGAGATTGCCTTTGTACATCAGCATAATGTCCCTCTTCAAGATGTTGGTCTTGGGAGATTTCCATACCTTTAGCCCTACTTCATTATTCAATGGTCTTAGTCTCATCTTTCCACTAGGTCCTCCACTGTAATTGAGGACCTGGCTCCGAAAATGCTGTAACCAAGTCTCTCCAGTCTTGAGGGATAATTCTATTACAAGTTGACCATGAATTTAACATTTGCTTCACAAAGGTGAATGTATGTCATATGAAACTATCACTTTCTTGAATCTCTTTAAATTTATCCTTTCCACAGGAGTCCATTTAACTCTTGTACAGCCTTGGGGATATCTATCATTTGGCAGGTATTCCTGTAAGGTGACTATATAAATTAAAGTTGGTTGCTTGAAAACCTTAGGCTGTTCTTCCCTAACTTTATAATGCAATGCTAAAAGTGGTTCTCCATTAAGTTCTCTGTCTCTGTCTGGATCTGAATATCTCTATGATCTGTTTTAATAAGTTTTTTTAAGGCTTGTGTCTTGGAACTCATATCAACCAACTTCTTTAGCGATAAAACAAGAATTATTAAACCAACAGTAAAGATTATCAAAATGATAATTAATATTACGTCAATCCTGGTTAAACTGATTATCCCTTCATTTAATTGTTCAAATTTTAAACCATCTATTGTGTAATCATACAGAGACCTAACTTTCTCCATCATAACAGTCTTTCTTTCTTTTTTTTTTCTTTTTTCTTTTTTCTTTTTTTTTTCTTTTTTTTTTTTTTTTGATTTTTCGAGACAGAGTTTCTCTGTAGCTTTGGAGCCTGTCCCGGAACTAGCTCTTGTAGACCAGGCTGGCTTCAAACTCACAGAGATACGCCTGCCTCTGCCTCCCGAGTGCTGGGATTAAAGATGTGCACCACTACCGCCCAGCCTCTTTCCCATTTTTTAATGTGGGGGAAAACACTCTACCTTTTTTAAGATAACCCCCCCCTTAACAATTCCCGATTGTCTCACTCAATCTGCTGATAGTGGAGTGTGAGGCTGCTGCTGCATAGCACGTCTTTGTGGAGAACGCAGGCGGTGCACAGCTGGGCTGAGGACAGCTGCAGCTGCAGTGTGTAGCCATGGCAGCTGCAACAACAGCAGAAGCCTGAGCAGGTATCAAGGCAGCTACCTAGTGGGGTAACAGCTCGAGAGGGGGTCAGGGGATGCACACAACCTATGTGGGAGAGGGAGCTGGTTACCCAGTGGCTCACTCCACCCCCTGATCTTCAGGAAAGCTTTATTTGTTAGAGTACATGTGAGATATCACCACATTGTTGGGGTGCTCCCTAGTCCAGAAGACTGGTCTGGCCCAACTCTTCTCGACCAAAATGAGTTTCTTCCTTTTTTTTTCTTTTTCTTCATTATTATATTTATGTTGTTGTTGTTTTGTTTGATTTTGGTTTTTTGAGCAGGATTTCTAGTCCTGACTGTCCTAGAATTTGCTATGTAGACCAGGTTGACCTCAAAGTCAGAGATGCGCCAGCTTCTGCCTCCCTAAGTGGCCCTATAAAATGTTACACCATGCCTGGCCATTTTTCTCTTAACGGCTTCCATTAAGCCAATATTAACACCCCACACACACACACCCCACACAGAGGTAATCCCAGAATCATTTATGAACCAGATAATATTTTTGGCATCTTTTGGCAAGGATGAGACTGCCAAGAGTTCCAAGAAACTTTCTGGCTTTTAGCCAAAAGATAAACTGGTTACTCTTCTTTGTCGTCCCCTACCCCCCCACCCCCACACACAATAAACTGCCTAGTCAAATCTCACCTCCTGTTTTTATCATCCCCCTCTTCCTCCAAGAGGTAACCCCAAGATAACAGCCAGGTGTGGGGAGGGAAGAAAAGAAGGAAAGGAAAAGAAGTACTTGCCTAGTGCCAGGGGAGTTACAATGAAGACAGAAAGGCAGGAATCATTTGCTTTACAAGTCCTAGGCGAAGCACCAGGGGAAGTCAGAACACAGGATGTCTTAAATGTCCAAATCAGAATCCATCCACTAGACTCTTGAGGAGCTCACAAGAATGCTCAAGGAGAACAGAGATTCTTAGCCGTCCTTTGATTATTATGTTACAACAGTAGTGGCCTGTCTCTCTTGGCTGCAGATAGGTACTGCAGTTTTGAACTGCGGCAAGATCTGAAGTCTTACATCTGGGTTGCATTTTCTTATCAAGAAGAACATTCTTAGTTAGAAATAGTTATATAAATAAGATCTCTTGTGGATTTATGTCCAAAGTCTGTGGAATGTAATCCCCTGGACTGTCAAAAAACAAAACAAGCAACAACAACAACAAAATACCCACATACTGATCATCCTAGTTTGAGGCTGTATTTCCTTTTTTTTTTTTTGTTCTGGGTGTTTAAAATCATATAGATGACCAAAATTAATCACTTGGTTTTATTGTGAAGGCCAATTGAGGATATGGTCCTCCCAGATCATTTGGGTTTGAGAGGAATCAATCTCTGGCTCCACTAGCCTTCCTTTTGCCTGTTGCCTACATGACAATAAATAAATAAATAAATAAATTAAATAAATACATAAATAAAGGCCTTGCTTAACTATGACTTTGCTTGGAGGCATTAAGGAAACATTTCCTCCTTGCATTGGTTAGAGTTCATTGGGTGGGGTCTCCATGGCCTCCTGAACAAGACAACTGGTGACTTCCCACAGTTATAGAACATTTGAGCAGTCCTCTGGGACCCAGCTGACTTTGGAGGACATGGGGAAGATATTCTCCCTTTAAATTCCTCTTCCCAGGTAAGGGTGCACAACTTTAATCCTGGCACTCGGGAGGCAGAGGCAGGGGAATCTCTGAATTTGAGGCCAGCCTGGTCTATAGAGCAAGTTCCAGGACAGCCAGAACTGTTACACAGAGAAACCATGTCTCAAACAAAACAAAACAAAACAATTCCTCTTACCACATCAGCATAGGCCTCTAAGTATAGATACTAACCACTGTCTTATGGTTTCTATTGCTGTGAAGAGACACTATGACCACAACAACTCTTAATAAGGAAAACGTTTAATTGGGACTGGCTTACCATTCAGAGATTTAGTCCATTGTCATCATGGTGGTGTGCATGCAGACATGGTGCTGGAGAGGGTGCTGAGAGTTCGAAGTCCAGATCGGCAGGCAGCAGGAGGAGAGAGTGAGACGCTGGACCTGGCTTTGAGCTTCTGAAACCTTAAAACCCACCCTTAGTGAAACACCTTCCTCCAACAAGGCCACACCTCCAAATAGTGCCATCCCTATGGCCCTATAGGGGCCATTTTCATTAACAGTCAGAAGGTCAGGTACACCAGTCTGGTACTTTTAACTCCTGTTTAGTATTTAGATAAAATTTGGGCAAAACCCAAACACTTCAAAATAAACTTTGACAGAGAAACATTTTAACCAGTTCTTGTAATTGTTCTCAAGAGCAGATTGATAGCCCCATTCATTTAAGCTGAGGTTTAACAACAGTGTATTGGGCTCTGACTTGAATATCATACATACCATCTGTATGTCTCATCTTTTATATACTTTAAATAACTTACTCAGATCCTCATAATGTGAATATGCTTTCTAGTTTTCTTTTACATTCTGAAACATCCAGCCATCTTATTGTTCACACACAAATCTTTTCTAAACCAAAATGTTTTCATTTCTGTATTCTTCTAATATTTTTTCTTGCTAGTTTCCTTTCTTAATACCATAAGACAAAATCACATTAACAAATACATTTATCATTTGTTGTGAGATTTTCCTTGTAGGGGCATGGGCCACTAAGCAACGTTTATTCCCCCTGAATTCTTCACCCAGTATATATTACAGCTTCCCCATAGATGCATAGGTGGAGCCTCTGTCCCTAGTTTTTCCTAGCCTATATACTCTAGTTCCTCCCCCCAAACCATGAGGCAACATAAGATTTGGACAGAATTACATATAGCTAGCTGGGAGGAGAGACTGGCTACTCAGGAGAGGGTCCAGTGACCACCCTTATTTTCTTTTTCTATGAAGGAACATCAACAATCAACAAACCCAGCTGTCACCACAACGTGGCAGGGGACACATCCCTTCAAAGGGAGGGTATCTGAACACTCCCCTATATGGATTTGAAAGCCTAACAAGCCCCAAATCATTAAAAATATTCTCAGGGTTGGACAAAGAGAGACCCCAAAAAAGCCAACGCATCTCTGTAAGGCAAAACTTTTCTCTTGATCAAAAGGGTGTGCTCAGAAATGTAAGCACATGGACCAGGAAGTACATTTGGCTTTTATTTTAAGGTAGGTGGTGACTGTGTCTTTTCGCCATTGACGTCACAGGAGTTTTTTGATTGGCTTGATGAAAAGAATTAGAGCAAATGAAATAAGGGAAAACTGGGAGAGGTTTACCACTTAAGTCACTTTACTTTGTGTAACAAAGGTTTTTACCTAGTTATGGAGGGATTAAAACATTTGCATAAAACTCTTAAAAGGTGGAGGATATAAAAAGATTTCTTTGTTATAAACACCAGTTTTACAATATTTGATAGAAAAGACTAGTATTTAACATTTACTAAACCTCATTCCTGTGCTGGCAGGGCTTTAGTAGCCCAGAATACACCAAGTTGTGAACCCACTGTTTTAGGTTACACAGGAAGTTAGTTGTTCCATTATAGCCTCTGAATTGGTTTATAGTTGAAAGACTTGCTCCCGGTAGAGAGCTCTTTCTGTTCCTGTTCCCAGGACCCAGTGACCCTAACAGGGGTAGGGACACTATTCAGACCTGAAAGCTTTGGAAGATGTAGAAACATCCGAAGATACAGAAAGTCAAGGGTGGCAGTATACGTACACATTCTAAGTCCCTCCTATGTGTGAGTTCCAGGGCAGCCTGGGATACAAAGTGAAACACTGTTTCAAATAAACCAACCAAAAGCAAACAGGGTGATGTTCACCCATAGTCTCAGTCTAGAGGTTAAAGCAGGACAATCAGTAGTTCAAAATACAACCCTCAGTGGTTAAGAGTACTGGATGCTCCTCCAGAGGACCTGGGTTCAATACCCAGTATCCAAATGGCATCTCACAACTGTCTGTAACTCCAGTTCCAGGGAATCCGACCGACACCTTGCACAGTGATACATGCAAGCAAAACATCAATGCACATGAAAGTAATTAACTATATATATATAGATATCTAGATATCTGATAATTACATACCAGCTTGAGTCCAGACCTTGTCTCAAAACTTAAAAAAAAAAATTAAGTTTGCAGCCTAGTTATTTACCCAGGGTATAGTGTATGGCAGCGGAATTATATCAATGACACAGTGTGTCACTCAAATTAAGGATTGTGGTTACATCAATCACAAGCCTTCAGAAGGTTAGCTATTGGAATCAATTACTCCCTTAGCTGCAGGGAGGGTCATGTAGAGTTAGCTGCAGGGAGGGTCATGTAGAGTCTACTCAGCTCTCTTGCTTAGGAGTGCTGATTTCCAGGTCAGTGCAGGCTGTCTGTGCTAGTCTTTAGCCATGGCTGTGGTGGTCCTCCAAAGCTGCTGGGTCTTTGCAGTGCTTAGGATAAAACAGCGGGGTTGTGATGAGGACAGTGCAGTCACTGTGAAAGGGTCGCTTAGCTGACAGTCCCCCACTCAAAAGACCACCTTTGTTGTTGACTGTCTTCAGGGACTCATGTGGTCCAGGCTGGCCTATAGCTGAAGATCACACTGAAGTCTTGATCCTTCTGACTCCAACTCCTAAGTGCTAATATGATAGGCAAGGCCACTATGGCTGGCTCTAAAGGTATTTCAGAGAGCTGTGAATTGCCTCTAGCAACTCCAAAAAGACAAGCTACCTGCTGTAAATAACAGATAAAGACAAGATCACAGGAAACGAAGCTGAAGTGATTCACCTTTAGAGCTTTATTAGGGCGAGCCACAGGCTCATGGACAGAAGCCACCATGGTGGAGGTTGAATTGGGAGAGCATAGGAAAGAGCCACCATCTACAGCATGATGGGAACCCTGAAGAGAAAGAGACAGTTCAAATCCAAAGAACACTGGGAGAAGAGGGTGCTGCTTCCATTCAAGTCAAGGTTG
>PVIU01030590.1:0-15913 GCA_004026605.1 Ondatra zibethicus | reverse complement strand
CCATCAAGCCTGACTTTATTTTATTTTATTTGAGACAGAGTCTCATTATGTAGCGCTGGTTGGCCAGGAGCTTGATACACGAACCAGGCTGGTCTCACACTCAGAGATCCACCTGTCTCAGTCTCCTTATTGTTGAGATTAAAGGTGTGTGCCACCATGCCTTATGCAGTACCTGTTTTTTGTTTTGTTTTGATTTTTTGAGTGTGTGTGTGTGTGTTTGTTTTATGCCTTCCAACCTGGGTTTTGGGAATTGAACTCAGTTCCTCACGCTTACAAGTCTAGCCAGCCGTTTATACTAGCTTATCTCCCCTGCCTTCAAGGACATTCTTAGTCAAGAATACATGCAATTGGTTATGTCAATGTCAAACATACTAGGTAAAACCAATACACAGAAAAATGCCGTTCTGAATAGATTAATATGAAAATTCATTAACATGCATATTTATGCTTCAATCAAATTAAGGGAAATCATCAGAGGTTTAAAAAATCAAAACAGGTTAACTAAATGAGTTAACTAAGAGGTTTTCATAGACAATTTCCAATTCTTGTTGGTTAAAGTTTGAAAGGCCATGGGAAACAGGAGGCAATTGCTTGAATTTTAGTTGAGATATGGTAAAGATGAGGACTTACTATGGAGAGTCAGGATTTTGATGATTACACCTTCAATGAACAGTACATTGGAAAACCAGTACATTAAGAAAATAGTGAAACTATTATAGGGAAAATCCTATCATGCATCCTGATAATTTTGTCTCCTAAAAATATACTGGGACTTTCAGGACCTTTCAGAGATATGGAGTTCCAAATTGTGCTATCATTAAGCTATAAGAAGGCTCAAGCTAGAAATGAATACTAAACAATGATCTCAGAGCCAGCTGTCAACCATTCATATAATCCTAGGACTTAGGAGGCAGAAGCAGGAAGCTCTCTGTTTGTCTGATGACAGGCTGGGCTGCAGAGATAATGAATTCTAGACCATAGACAGTTCAATAACAGATTTATGTAAAAATGTAATAAAATAACCAAAGAAGTAATGGAACTCTCTGGAACGTATATAGTTAAAAAGAAGAAATTGAATTTCCTGAAGGAATTGAAACCCTTGTAACTACTGCAACTTCTTGTGGGAACTTTGAACATACTCATGTGAGCAAGCAGCCTATTTCTCAAGTACATTTTTTCAGTATAAGGAAATGACAGTATTAAATTAGTCTTGAAGAGAGGTTTAACCTGGGAACAGAACTACTTACTGTCACTATTAATTATCATTTAACTTTTAATAGCTGGGGGTCTAGAGATATGAAGATAACAGGTGAGAAAATATATAAGAAAGAGAAGCCCATTTCTTAGGATTTGGAGCAATTATTCAAGCTGGTGGGTTGCAAAGTCTTCTCCTGGATGTCTTTGAAGATGTGTTCATGAGTATGCAAATTGCAAATAGGTATGCTAGTCTATCTTAACATAATGCTGCTTCCTTTTAAACCAAAAATGGAACTAATATGTATGTCCCTACTTATCTTAATGGCAGCAATGCTGAAATAGCAAACCCTACACTGGTGTGACAATTTCTTTATCTTAAGAGAAGAAAATGAACCCATGGAAAAGAAAGCATTATTCTTTCTCTGACTAGCATAAATTGTAAATTTCTTGGAGTTGTAGTCTCATAGTTATCTGGGATAAAAGATGATATAAGTCATTTTTTATGAAGTTGTTGAAAATATGTTCGTCTTTGGCAGTCATTCACTCAGATTTACATTGGTATATATTCAGTCTTCTACTTTAACTTTGTTTTTAGCACAGTAGGCAACTCCCAAAGACTGAACAGAAAGTAATACTTTTTTAGGGCACTTATGATTCTCTCATCAAATTTTAAAATTAAATAGTTTCTGATGAAGTTCTAGTGAAAAGGGAAGTTGCCCTATCTGAACTCTTCCAATAGTCTAAGATTGAGCTACTGCCAATAGCTTCTTGCCTTCCCTCCCCTTATCTCTTCCCTCTTTCCTTCCCTTCCACTCTGTTCCCATCTCTTTAGTTTCATCATATTTTTTTGTGATGGGGAAATGTTACTGTGTTTGCCTGGGATAGCTCAGGGGTTCCTGGTATACATGCCTCAGCCTCCTAAGTTCCTGAGAGTATAAACATGCATGTGCTATAATAATATGGCTAAGTTTCTTGTCTTTAAGTAGTCATTCTACTTCTTGAATTCAGAGAACAAATCGGTGACATGACACTGAACTCTGCAGATTGCGTATTTTAGCACAAGGCAAGCATAGGGATATTAGCTGCCTTACTTCATTTGGCACCTTCTTATGAATGTGATAGACTACAGAGGATGGTCTTCTACCCATCCAAACAGAATTCTGATGCCTTAGCGTCTCCTTTTTCATGGTCACAGTTTTTTTTTTTGGAGGGAGGTGCAGGGGGAGTTTGTATGATACAGACTAAGGAACAGGGAGTACATTATAGGACAGGTGGCATGGTATGACAAATAGGAAGGAGATGATGGTTTTTTAGGAAGAGAAATTTCAAATTGGTTGTTGCTGAAAAAGTAACTTTCTGTGTTTTAAACCACAGCACACTATTAACTAATACCAAGAATACATAGCAAATGCATGCTTCATAGGACAAAACACTTTGTAAGTTCATTTTGAGTTGGTTTGATGTTTCTACTGTATTTTAAAAGCATTATGAAAGAAGACATGTAGGGAGTGACTTAATATTCCATAACTCTTGCAGTTCATCACTTTTATTTTCTCTGAGTTGGGACATCGAGCTTCTCTGCCTATATGTTCTCACTAAGTCCTGTCATTTAGACTCTGATTACCACTTACACTAACTGACCTGCTTCTCAGCCCTAATACTGGTAATGAATTAAAACACTGGTTTCCTGATTCTAGAAATGTGGACAGTACATAATACCAATTTTTATAATAAATTTCATATATATGTACTGTCATGTTAGAATATACAATATGTAAGTATTTAAATGTATGTTCTCCCAATAACAAATATATATATATACATGTTCTTAATCCATCATAAGTATTCCCTTCTATTTACCTGCTGATTTTGCCTCTTTATGAAACCCACATTCATAAAGTAGAGTATCAGTCTAGAGACTCAGGTGTGATTTCTATGTGACAATCTTGAAGAGGCCTTTCTTCTCTGGGTAACTGTTGGTTTGCTTCTAAAGGATTGGCCAGGATCCATTAGTGTTATGGAGGGAATTCTGTTTTACTTAAAATAATAGGTTCATAAATGTCTATTATGTCTGCACAATGTCTTCTGAGCAACATTTAGTGTTTTACTGAGAAACTGAACTTCATAGACCAGCCAAGCTGACACACAACTTACCATCACACAATTCAATTAACATGAGCTGGAACATTTCCATCTTTTTTCCATGAGAGTTTTCTCTTTCCTGTTTCTAATCTCACTTCTGCTGGTACTTCAGTGATTCTTTTACTCTATGAATCTTCTCTTTGGCAAATATTAAACACCTAAGTTCTTATGTGAAATGGGATTTTAAAAATAGCATCCTGTTCTTATATTATTGTCAAATATATCTGTTGTGTTACTTTTTCTGGGGAGACATAAACAGCAATTTATTCACCCCAGACTGACCACTGATGACAGACCAAAATATTGATTATTGTTGTTGTTTGTTTGTCTTTTTGTTTCTCCAAGACAGGGTTTCTCTGTAGCTTTGTAGTCTGTGCTGGAACTAGTTCTCGTAGACCAGGCTGGCCTCGAACTCACAGAGAGCCACCTGCCTCTGCCTCCCGAGTGCTGAGATTAAAGGCGTGCGTCACCACCGCCCAGCCAGAATATTGATTTGAAGTACACCTTTGTGAACTGATGTGTTTACTCATAGGAGCACAGGTGGGGAGTTACCGAAGTGTGGACACATCACTGAATAGTTGTGTTGCATCAGGGATGGTCTCATAGCTGCTGTGTTGGGAATTCTCATCTTCAGTTAGCTTTCGTGTCCTGTAGATTCCAGCACTGCTCAGGACCATGTGCTTGTGTGTGGGGAAGAGCAATGGCTGAAAGCTCAGGTGAAGTTCTCCTCCCCTTAGCCAGCACGAGTGAGCAGTCCTGTTACCAGTCTCAAACCTGAATACGGTTAGTATCGTTTTATTTATTTCATTGCCATGACTCCAGGGCCAAGGCTATTTCTGATTCAGGTATTTGGACATCAATAAGATAATCAGATAATCATTTCAGCCTAAAGAAAAAAAATCTGTAATATTTTCCTATAATTTTCTCATACTTCTTTTCATTTTAGCAATAAAGATACAATTTTGTACATAAATTATTTCTTATTTGTTTTTATTTACTTGAAAAGGTTTTTTCATTTATAATTTTAACCATGAAAACCCCATTAAATTGTAAACTTATTTAAATTCTTAAGTAAAATGCTCTATCTCAAATACAGTCAATGCCTATGGTTAACTATGTGGTATATCCTTCTATTTCTTTTCGTTTATTTGAAAATTTAATTAAAGGCTTAAAAAGAGAAAAATGTTAGTTTTGATTTTGTTTAACCTTTAAAATTTTCTCATCTCCTGGGTATTTTTTCACTTGATTGCATTTAAACCCTAGTTAAAAATATAGAGTTTGTAATGTGTTGAATAATGGCATTGGGATATTCGTACAGCTATTTGTAGAGCAGATGCTAGTTTGTTCCAGTTTCTTGTCATCACAGTTTGTCTGAATCTTCTGTCTTACTTCAGCTTAGAAGAGTCATAGAGAGTTATTCCAGATTCCTTCGCGTATTCCTAGGGACCACCAAGTCTGCTGGTTTTAAGTAGGTCTACGTTGCATTAGGTTTTCCTTGTATAAAATGCTTCTAATATTTGTTCATTTAGAAACCACACTTGTGTGTGTGTGCTAATGGTACTCCCTCTGCTCCTGGGTCTTGTTATCTCTCTCTGAGGAATTTATAGGAGGCATATGGAGAGCAGTGTAGAAGACAGAATTTGCCGCAGCGTAGAGTATGCGTGAAGAGCAGAGGGTGGACAGTAGCCAAAGGGACCATTGCACTCACCTACATTTTGGGCAGGATGTCTGCTATTTTAAAGTCTCTAGATAGATCAAATAGCTTGCCTGGGGGACTTTGTCCAGTCTAGGTGGTTGACAGGCCTATTTTTCTTTATCAGCAAGCTTCCAGCTAAAAAGTAATCTTGAAAGGTTTAGGGCTTCTCAAACAAGGTTTAGATAGTTGTTTGTTAGTAACCTCTTACAGTCCAGGCTAGCTCTTTCCTTCCCAAGGTTAAGGTTCTGAGCCCATTCCTCTGATCAGCAATTAGTGCCTAAATGTTTTAAGCTTTAATTTTAAAAGTTACTTATTATTATTATTAGGGGGAGTCTCAAATACCACTAATCCTTCTAATAGTTTATGATCTATCTAACACCAATTTTTACACATTTTAGTTATCTTGTATTTTTGTGTTTATAGAAACACTTATTTCTTTGGTTTAGTGGGAAATTAATTGACTCGTTTATATTACATTTGTTATTATTAAATGCATTGTGCCATATGTATAGGAAGTATTTCATCATGATTCACCAATCTGACAGCAATCTGTACCACTAAGATTGTAGTAAATACAAATACAAACTCCTTTGCTCTAAATTCACACATGCTAGTCTTTATGGATCATGATTACTACATGCATTTTTCATGAATCTATCATTTGTAAATGAGTTCTAATTGCCAATTATAGCAAAAATTCCCTCCATTACTTTAGGGAACACACCTTGAAAAATTAAAAAGTGAGGCAAGAAAGGGAGAAGAATGGGAAAGAAGGGAGAAAGAGGGAGAAATCAGGGTGAGAAAGGGGGATTGAGAAAGGAAGAGGGAGAGAGAGAGAAATTGAGAAATGTTGCAATTTTGAAGAGCCATCCTGCTTGTTAAAATGAGATCATAGCACCACTATTAATTTTCCAGACTTGTAGCTTTTATTGTTGTTGCCCTCATTAAATAGCACATAATTGACTGTTCCTCTGGTAGTTGGCATTGTTCTAGGTGTTTTAGTATTAAGCTAAGGAATTAATGAACAGTAGAAGCAAATCTGTGCATGAGTTTTTTTTCTCTCTAAGAAATAGCCAAAATACACCCAGGGCAGCTTTTGGAATTCAGATAATCCAATACAATATAGAATACTGTTAGTCCCATCACCTCTGGGTAATTATTTTAGCCCTTCAACAGAACATTCTGCAATATCGGGTTGATCATTTTTTGAATAATTAATTCAACAAATGCTTAGTGAGTACCTACTCTGTGATAAACTGTCAGATGGAGAGACAAATTATTCCATATCCATATCTCTGATATTTATCTTTTTGCAATCACTCCTAAAATTATGCGTGGCTTATGTTAAGTGCTCAGTAGATGCTTGTTGATATTAATGAGTGATTCAGATGAATAAAAATTTTATGCCTTAGAGGAGATGTGGGAAACATTTATTATATACAGTTTTATTCTCACATATTATGGTCTCTACTCATGTGGTTCCTGTGCCTCCATCCAATGGGACAAATTCATTTACTGTTGATTGTCTTATGACTCATTTGTCTTATGTTCATTTACTTATGACTGTTCACCAAATCCACTTTCTGTTTTTTCTAGAACACAGTATCTGCTCTAGTTTGCTTCCTATTGCTGTAATAAAAGACCATGACAAAAAGCAAGTTGGGGAGGAAAGGGTTGATTTGGTTCACTCATCCCAAACACAATCATTGAGGAAAGTCAGTGCAGGAGGAACTCGAGTAGAAATCTAGAGGGAGGAACTGAAGCATGGACCATAGAGGAATGCTACTCATTGGCTTTCTTCCAATGACTTACTCAGCCTGCTTTCTTATATAACCCAGAATCACTAGTTCAGGTGTGGCATCTCCTCCCGTGATCTGGGCCTTTCATAGCAATCATTAATCAAGTAAATGCCCCACAGGCATGCCTATAGACCAATCTGATGGCAGCATTTTCTCAGTTGAGTTTTCCTCATCCCAGATGACTCTAGTTTGTCAAGTAAACAACAACAACAACAAAAATCGAAGCAGCCTAATACCTAATTACACTCTCAAACTTTTCTGTACATAGGGCATTTCATCCAAGAAAAATTAATAAAACCATAAATAATCATACTATATTAATTCTCAGAAATAAAGAAAGGGAAAATCTCCAAGAATATTATACTCATGAATGAATGTGACCTTATGTATGTATGCATGTGAGCCCTATGTAGTAAATGTTGAAAGAATGAAAGAGCAAAAGAGGGAGTGAGGGAGGAAAGCAGGAGACATAAAGCCTGCTTACAAGCTGGTCAGCCTTGGTGCCTCATTACTGCGAAACAAGGAAAAGAACTGACCTTGAGAACAACCTCAGATGGTTCACTTCTCAGCATTTCCAGTGATGATGGTCATTGGTGATTTCAGCGAGTCTGGTGAGGACAGACTAGAGACATGAGAAATTCCAGCTAAAAGCCCCATACATCTTCTTCCCACCTGTCATTACTCCTTACCTCCACTCTATTCTCATTACCATGAATAAGCATCTATTGTATTAAAAGGATTTTAACTAAAATATTCCTAGATTATGGCATTCGTGCTTAAATATGAAATTCTTCAGGACCTAAACTTCAGAACAACTTTCTTGTTTTCTTTGGGCCAGTTGCCAGGACTAACTATGAGCTCTTGTCACCTATTAAATAGCAACACACTTGTCCTATTTTTTTCTAGCTTTGTAGCTTATAGTTATGATCTCCAGGTTTTTCCTGATAAAACAGGATCAAAATATATTTTCAACTAGTCTTATAGAGATATAATACCAGCCATGGACCTCAACTCACATATAACTTTAAGTTAAAAGTCCCTTCTCCTAAAAATTCCTTCCGACCATAAAAGACATGGCAAGGACATACTTGTAATGACCAGTCCTCCAATAGTTCATGCTTATGTCACAGCCTAGACTTTTTCAGAAAATTGGATTGTTAAAAGCAGTAGGTTTTATTTGTCTAAATCATAAATTGATATTATTCAATGTACTAAATGCAGCTTTGTGTATATATATATATATATATATTTAATATTTTGACTTTCCAAGGTAGAATGGGATCCTATAAGATTTCATCTCCTGTATACAATGTGTGGTAGTCAGATTGGGGCATTGGATAACTCTGTGTCTTCCATAATGAATCAGTCTGTGTGTTGAACATTCCATACTCTGTGTAGCTCTTTAGAAACAGAGCACAGAGTGTTTAGTCTCTCCCTAGCACTACTGAGCTAAGGCAATGCTGTAACATGAAGGCCTGCTTGTCGCCCCGGCCACCCTGATAGCTTAGCCCGGAAATAATCACACAGAAACTGTGTTAATTAAATCACTGCTTGGCCCACTAGCTCTAGCATCTTATTGGCTAATTCTTACATCTTGATTTAATCCGTTTCTATTAATCTGTATATAACCATGAGGTCATGGCTTACTGAAAGATTTAGCATGTCTGACCTAGCATCTCCATGGCGGCTCTCTTACTCTGCTTTTCTTCTCTCAGCATTCAGTTCTGCTTCTCCCCCACCTACCTAAGTTCTGTCCTATTAGGCCAAGCAGTTTCTTTATTGATTAACCAATGAAAGCAACACATAAACAGAAGGACCTCCTACACCACAATGCAGGAGTTCTTCCATTCTTGTACTGATACTTACTCCCAACTCACTTCCTTTCTATACTCTGATGTCTGTACTCATCAACCTTCCACTCTGTTATCCTACAGGGCCGACTCACTGGTTCCTACAAGTGAGAACACAGTTTTTGTCTTTTCTGGATCTAGCTTGTTTTACTTAACAATTGAACAGTCTCAGGTTCCATTTGTATTGCCGAAAAATGATAGAATCTCAGTCTTTCTATGGCTGAATAGTCTTTCAGTGTGTAATTCATACCACTTTCTTTACTCTCACCACAACTTTGAAAAATTTGTTATTATCATCTTCATTTTTAGATCTCTCTCTCTCTCTCTCTCTCTCTCTCTCTCTCTCTCTCTCTCTCACACACACACACACACACACTCCACAAAGTTCAAGTTTCCAGTGTAAGCTTGTGGTGAGCTAGACAGAAACCAGGTGCTAGAATCAGATACTGTGGTGATGAATGTCTTTTTAAATGCTTAATGGGATAGAGGTCAAGTGGCTGTTTCCACTAAGTCATGGAAAACTGTCCACTCTTGTTCTTATCAACACCTGAATAGGAATCCGGAGAGATCATCCCATTCTGCCCCAGAATTAAGGAAATGTGGAAAGAGCTTGAAAATTCCATATCCAGAGGACAGGCTAATTATCAACTCAAAGGGAAATAGGTAAGTTTCAGAACAAAAGTCACAGATGAATAACACTGTGTTCAAAGGTTTCTGGGCTACATCTGTCTGTGTCTAAATGATGTATCAGTCCTCCTTTCCTTGAAGAATTTACAGTGAGAGAATGGGTGACATCAGGAGGCCGAAGGTCTCTTTGTGTTTGTTCTGGGAGTTGAACAGATTTTTTAATTGCCATTTGTTTGGATGGAAAGATGAATAATCATAGAATACTAATGCTTGGGAGTGACCGCAGCCTCCAACTGAAGGGCTCCATCATGAAGACTCTGGGCCTGGAGGGACCATGCACCTTTTCATGTCCACTTGGGTTTTTATTTTCACATAACAGCGTGTGGTAGAAATTGTCTTTGGGCTTCGCTGTTCCAAACAATTTGCAGCATACAGATTAAGTACAACGCTTCTTCCCTTTCTTGCCCAGCTGAAATGGCCAGGTGACACATTTAGTCTATCTGATGACTTTATTCAAATAATGATAAACACTGGAAGCCCCTAGGGGTGGGGAGTGCAAATCTTAGTGTTAGGTGGCCTGAATGTAGTGTGGTTTGGAGAAATCAATACAAAAAGGTTGGTTTCAGCATGACTGATGTTTTTTTTCTTTACCTTAGACAAAATTCCTATACTTTTTAGCTTATGATTTCCCTCATGAAATATTGTGCATTTGAGAATATTAATGTCTTAGGGCATATGTAGAAGAAACACTATCTTTCAGAAACCTCAAGTTACAAAGGTTTGCCTGTCAAATGAATGACTTATATCATCTTATTGGTCCCGAGAAGAAGTCTTTCTCTTCTTATTTGCCTTCCTCTGGCTTGAGAACTTGTGTCCTAGACACATGTGCCTTAAGCTGTTCTTTGCTTTAGTAATTTTTGAGACTGAATTTTCTGCTTGGCTGGTGCACTATACTCTGTTTCTTATCAACTTGGCAGCTGAGCCCCAGTTGCCTTCCTCTTAAAGCAAATGCTAGATCTGCTTGCTCTGCCGTCCTCTCTCTTCTCCTGGAAGCCAATCTGCCAAAGCTGATCAGGAATCTCAGGCAGTGACATCAGGGGCTTACATGTGTAATCACAGATAAAGCCAAGCCGTAGGGAGGGAAGTGATTTTCTGAAGCGCAAACAGCAATTTTTTTTTTGCTAAAGTTGATGGAAAGGCTCCCCAGTGCCAAAGTTAGATGAGGTGGTGGGCAGAAGGGGATCGCAAAAGACATTGCCTGTACCTACAACATCGTCTACCCACAAAATGGTAAAGACAGCTTGAGAATGAAAGTTTAAAATATTTACCTGGTCTGAGTGAATAGACAATGATTCTCAGAGAGTTATAAAACCTCCTCAGAAAAATACTGCCCTTTCAATTCACGGGTAGTGAAGAATATATAACCCTATTTATACATGGTGTCCGTCAGAAATAAACTTACTTGCAGATTCATGCAACTGTTCGGACCAACATTTATCCCCATGTGCATGATGCAGAAGTAGTTTTCTGGGACTTCAATAGCAGTGATACTTTCACAGTGATCTGAGACCATATTCCATGGTCCATGATGCTAAATTGACTTGCCCACAGTCGTATGATGAGATGTCAGAACTGGTGAGAATTTGTTTTGCTATTTCAGTCTTTTGGGATGGGGGTGTAAAGATCAAAGTTAAGGGTTTGACTGTTTCAAATGAAGATTGCCATCTACTCGGTGTTTGGTGTGGATCACATGGCATTTATTGCTGCTTGACAAAGTTCCAGTGTTTCGACTTTGTGGGTCACAATTCTCCAGCACTCTTTTACTTTCATTTTTAATGATTTGCACTATGTGTTATGAGAGTTCCTTTATGCCTTTTCCATTGGGAAATTTTGTGTGGGCTTTGAAGGCTGAAAATGTGTACAATGGCAGTTTCTTTAAACAATAAAATTCTTTGAATAAATCCCCACCACTGTGGAACCATATAGTGTGATGATTCTACACACAGGAAGCCCCATTGTGCCCACTCGATTACACCAAAACCAGGAAAGTCAGAGATTTACTAACTGGACAAACCTGGTCCTAAGGATGAAAAGTGTACGATCCAAATCCAGAGCCTGAGAGACCATTAAGGGCAAGAGTTTAGTTAATACCTATAGAAGAATCAGGACAATATGGTATAATAAAAACAGAATGAGACATCAGGACCTTCCCTTTGGGGAAAGTATGAGGGGAGTAGACCCACATAGTAAGACTAAGACACAGTGGAATACAATTAGGAAACAGATCAGTGCTTATTACATGGCACAAACGCTGCATTATGCTCCTTTAGTAATGACGATCACTCTTAAATTGTGGTGGGGTGCCTGGTCCCCAGAGGAAGTATTTTCCCAAGGTCAGGAAAGTCCATGCTTACTAAAGGAAGTCACTCTCAGATCGGGCAAGAGGAACTTGTGGCCCTTCCATTGGTGTAAGAGGGTGCCTTGTGGAACTAGCGAATCTTAAAGAACAAAAAGCGTTTAGACGGTTGCTGAACTTATCCCTTTTGCCTCAGGAAAAATGCTGTGATAAAATTGATGGCCCCTTTCATCCCTGAATCATTGAGTCTGCTTTCAATCTTGTTCATAAACAACTATAAAACTATAAAAACTGTAGTCTTTTTTTTCAATAAGTGTAAAGCCATCCCAATTCATCCTTAGATCCTGTCAGTCTCCTCTTTTCCTTAGCCAACTCCTTATCTTCTCTTTGGGTCCTGAATCCCATCAGAGCTGCACTTCAGCAAGTAATACACACACACATACACACATACTTTCCATTATATAATTTTTGTAAGAGTACTATTTACGTGTTTCTGTGTACATGCACACATATGCATGTGGGGGTGAATGCAGGAGTGTCGCCACGAATGTGGAGAGCAGAGGTCAATGCTGGATCTCTACCAACCACAGTTTTTGAGTAGAATCTTTCCCTGAACCTGAGCTCATGAAATCGTCTAGGTTGACACGCCAGCAATCTTTAGTGATCCATCTCTCTCTACTTCCTTACTACTTGCGTTGTAGACTTATGCTGCTGTGTTGAGCTTTTGTTCCATGGGTGATTGGGACCTGGACAAAGGTCCTCATGCTTAGATGACAATCACTTTACTTGCTGAGCCATCCCCTCAGCCTTATTCTATACCTCTTTAAATGCAGGATGTGGAGATTTTCTTTTCTAGCAACTCTTTTAAACTTCATGGTATCCCATAATTTTCAGAATGTATTTGAGATGTTTTGGTGATTTTTGATCCCTTCAGATATATTTGGAAATGTCTTAAATTTATTGAAGTTGGCAGCAAAACTCTAGATACTGACATTTATAACACTGCCCAGTGCATGTCACATGTCCATCTAGTAGAAGCATGCAGACTTCACCAATTCAGTAATACATTGTCATAAATAGGTAGATGCTGAAAGTTGATTAACTCATTGGGATCTCTACATCAATGAAATGTGTAGTCTGGTTGGCCAGAGAGTGGTACTTGAAAAATAATCCATGGCATTGAGAGCCTGGCTTGGAATAGGCATATTTTATTTCCAAAGTGTCTAAGAATCATGTATGGTTTAGGTATGGGTAGAGCTTAGGAGCTATATTCCTTGCTGAGCACTGTTGTATCCCAGTTCTGTGCAGGTCTCTGAGTCTATCATAGTCTCTCTCCATCCCAGACATGGACCTTGATTCATTTATTAATTTCCAAATACCAACTAAACTGTATACTTTTCACCATTCTGAATGGAAATAATTGCAGGACAGAAATGAAACAAATCATTTATAGATAAGGTCCTCAATCTAATCATAAATGAGACTTGAAATATCTTCTAGGTGAGATGGACAGGTAATGCATATTCCAGCACATGAATAAGGTAATTTTGGATAATTACCACTTCCCATTACTTTCATGTGTGTAGATATGTATATTTGTGTAGTTGTGTATGAATTCAGATACATGGAGTGTGCTTGGAAACCACAGGCAAATGTCAGGTTTCTTCATCAGAACACCATCTAATTCCTTTGGGACAGGGTCTGTAATTGGCTTGGAGCTGACTAATCAGGTGAATATGGCTGGCCAGCAAGGAATATTTCTATCTCTGTCTTCCCAGAGTTTGGATTATATGCACTACTACAATCAGAATTTTCAGTTTTGGGGATCCAACTTAGGTCTTCAAGCATGTAATATAAGGGCTTTTCTGAATAGGCCATGACCCCAGTTTATATTTACTTATATTTTTGTTGTTGTTTTGTCTTTTTTTTTGTCATTTTGTAGATCAGGCTGACTTGAAGTCACAGAGATCTGCCTGCCTCTGTTTCACAAATAATGGAACTACACACATGCACTAGCAGGTCTGACCCCAAGCTTTATTTTTTTTAAAAAAATCAGTGATGCAAAAATGGAAGCATGAAACATAGGGATAAGTGTGGCTGATGGAGCTAAGGGAAGCCAGTATATTGCCTTTAGAGGGTATAGTTGATGATTGTTCAGGAAATGGTATTTAAGGTAGGACGTTTTTGATGAGAAGAAATTGCCTTTATATAAAAATTTAGAAAAGAAAAGTTCCATAGAGGGCTATAAAGTGATAAAGAAATGGGTATGTCACAAGGGAAGAAGGATGCTGGCCAAGTGTGACTGATACTGAAAATGAGGAGATGACAGGCAGAGGGAGGATTTCGGTAGCTCTCTTTCTATTGGTTAGAGAATGGTCCATCTTATACTGTCTGGTGGGAAGCAGAGTTTGCTCCGTGCTAAACAAACTAATAACTTGGGTTTTTGGGTTTGTGGTGTCTATCAACACTAAAAATATCTGGAGATGCATACAGGGCTGAACATGTGTCTTAGGCCAAATCAGTCAGAAATTTTTAAAATTGAAAGATGGAGACGGAAGGTCATGCACTTCAGTTATGCTTCCAGAAGTGACCTCTAAGGTTTATAGGGAGGAATCCAAGATCAGGCTCTCATTCCAAGTGCTTGCAGACAGCAGCACGTATTGCCAGTGAGTCATGATCTACATACTACAAACTCCTCACTTATCACTCTGTGTTCCCTATTTTCCATACATTATTCTTCAGCATTCCCAGTAAGCCTTAATCCTTTGGAACTTTTCAAGAACTTGTCTGCTGCCTGCATCATCCATAATTGCTCCTTTTCTAGCCACTAAACTGTTTTCAGAGGGATATTAGGGGAACAGTTCCCTAGAACACATCATCCTGGGGAAAAAAAAACAGAAATGGTTTCTTGTCTTGGCTGCTAGAGTTGTAGGGAATAGCCTTTAGCTGGTCTTAGGGAATATAACCTTCCCTTGTCACAGAGAGTGGCGGTGAAAACCAAATCTAATTATTACCTATTTTCAGCATAATTGGAGTATGTATCAAAAGCAGTGCCGTAGAGAGCCAGGGGACTTCAGTGTGAATAGACAGTTGGATTCAAGATGGTTGAATTCTTTGCATTATGTCTAAAATCCACTTATGAGGGAGTACATATGATATTTGTCTTTCCGGGTCAGGGTTACCTCACTCAATATAATATTTTCTAGATCCATCCATTTGCTGCCAGAGAACCTAGACAACAATGAGGACCCTAAGAAAGACATACATGGATCTAATCTACAAGGGAAGTAGAAAAAGACAAGATCTCCTGAGTAAATTGGGAGCATGGGGTCCTTGGGAGAGGGTTGAAGGGGTGGGGAGAGGCAGGGAGGGGAGCAGAAAAAAATGTATAGCTCAACAAAATCAATTTAAAAAAAAAGAAATTCAAGATGGCAGGCATAGAAGACTGGCCACAAACATCTTAGGAAATCACACACACACACACACACACACACAAAAAAAAAGCTGAGACAAATGTAATCAATACTTCAAAGGAGTTAAATAAAGCCTGTTTTTTATGTTCTGTGATTATGAGCAAATTAAATTTCCAGGTTCATTAGGTGCTCCATGAGAGTTTTAGGGTACTTATATAAGATGAATTTATGTAGAAAGCCCATGATCTTGAAAATTGGAGATATCCTAAGGAAAAGTGGGGAATAAGATGTGGTTGATACACAAAATGAATAAAAAATTGAAAAAACTTAGAATTTGCTAAATTATTCTTATTTCTTTCTTTCTTAGAACAACATAGACACTTAAAGACTCTCTTTAGCAAATCTCCAAATGTCTTATTCACAGTTCCAAAGTCTTAGAAATAACCTCATATGCACTGGTCAGCACTGAATATCCAACTCATTGCAGGTCTACCAGTTCATTACCCATCACCACCTGATAAGTCCCCATTATGAGATCATTCTTCTCTACAACTTGGCTTCATAATTTAGCACAAAGTCAACAATTTTTATAAAATTAAGAGGAGTGGTCATTTGAGTCTATTTGCTGCTGAAGTCTTTTTTTCCACATTTAATTTTTTATTATTGCATTATAAATAGTACCATTCAAAATTTCCACCTCCTCCGCTCCTCCCATTTCCCTCCCGCTTCCCCACTCCCCCTCCCCTTTTCCCCTCCAGTCCTAAGAGAGGGCAGGTTACCCTGCCCTGTGGGAAGCCCAAGGCCCTCTCGCCTCCATCCAGGCCTAGGAAGGT
>PVIU01030589.1:0-15913 GCA_004026605.1 Ondatra zibethicus | reverse complement strand
AGAGAGAGAGAGAGAGAGAGAGAGAGAGAGAGAGAGAGAGAGAGAGAGAGAGAGAAAAGAGAGGGAGAGAGAGAAAGAAAAGAAAAGAGAGGAAAAGCAAAGCAAACAAGCAAGCTGGGGAAATTGCTCACTTAGTAAAGAGTTCACTCCATATGTATGAGGACCTGTTTTAATCCCTTGACCACAAAAAGCTGGAGCTCAGATGAAAGTTGTATTAAAGTATATGGTTTTATTTTATGGCTATAGTTGTAATGATATTTAATGTTCATATGAGATCATTCATCAATAAAGACAAAGAGAGTTTTTTACTAGAGCTATTATAGCACAGACAAGAAAAGTCTTGTGCTCAGCCTGTATTGTACATAGGCCAGTGTTGGCAATGTCTTTTCTAGTAAAATATGTTAGATATATGATTAGATATATGTATCATTATTAATTGTATACCTATTGGTTAGCATGGCAATAATTTTCAGTCATTATCATTTGTCATACTCACTAGTAAGTACTTCTAGTAGACTCCTCTATATCACAAAAAATATTTTGATTAATATTTGCCAGTGGCATTGTGGATCCTCATCAGAACCTTACTGAAACATTACTTCTCTCTTGCTTTTTCTGTTCTAGGAATATACTATTGATGTATTTTTTAGACAGACATGGCATGATGAAAGACTGAAATTTGATGGACCCATGAAGATACTTCCACTGAACAATCTTCTGGCTAGTAAGATATGGACTCCTGACACCTTCTTCCACAATGGCAAGAAATCAGTGGCTCACAATATGACCACACCCAACAAGCTGCTCAGACTGGTAGACAATGGTACCCTCCTCTATACAATGAGGTAAGAGAGTGGTAACCCCCACTCAGAATATTTTGAACCTAGGACTTTTATTGAAAGTAGAAAGTTTTAGGTTATACACTGAAAATTCCCTTGGCTTATCAACAGACACATGTATCTTACATTTTAATATATACTCAGTAATATATACATATATATGAATTCAATAGTTTTATATGCATAGTATTCTTTCCAGTTTATAGATTTGTATAATATGTATTTTGAAAAGCATATGTGTATGTATTTCAAGTTTATGTATTGTACATACATATTAATGCATAAGGACACTTTTAACACATTTATATGTATACACACGAGCATTCATATGAACATTCTGAGACACAAAGAAGTATAATTTTTAGTGTATAAATACGTACACCTTCAGAGACTTATATGTATGAACAGAGGCACATATGTGTTCAAGAACCCCTAACTGTCATAAGCACTATGCTCATTAAAGCATAGTAGTTTTAAATGCAGTAGCAAAGCAGCCCTGTGATTGAGTTATAAAAAGAAAAAGAGATGTTGATAGATATTCTCTAGAACATTTAAAATAAAAAAATTGTTATGTCTCATTGCCTGGGGTATAGAAGTTTGATATGAGTAAATTTTCCAAATAAGTTCAAAGTACACATATCATTGAAATATTCATAAAATATAAAAATGTATACCTTTATACCTACATCCCAATGCATAAAAACTGCATAGCTTTATGTTTCATACTTATCCTTAGCATTTGAGTGACTGAATGTTATGATAGGTAGAAGAAGAATGGCCCCTATAGCCTTATATTGTTGAATACTTAGTCACCAGGGAGTAAAACTGTTTGGAAAAATTAGAAGGATTAGGAGGTGTGGCCTTGTTGGAGTAGGTATGACCTTGTTGGAGGAAATGTGTCCCTAGGGATGGGCTTTGGGTTTCGAAAGCCCATGTCAGGTCCAGTCTCTGTCTGCTGCCTATGAATCAGCATGTAGTTCTCAATATGCATCCTGACATGCTCCCCAGCATGATAATGGACTAATCTCTAAAACTTTGAGTAAGCCCCCAATTAAATGCTTTCTTTCATAAAGAGCTGCCTTAGTCATGGTGTTTCTGCACTGCATAGCAATAGAACAGTGACTAAGACAGATGTCATAGCATTTTGATGTCAAGAAGATTAATTTTGGAAGTATTTGCAATATAATAATATTCTTTGCTCCAACAAAGAAACACTTTTCTTGGTTTTTCTGCTTTCTATTTGTATTTTTAATAGCTTCACTGTTATCAGTTTTTAATTCCTGAACCCTGTGCCCATATTAATGATTGTCAATTTTGAGTTATTGAGATAACCTGTATCTAACAGGTAGCTGTAAACTTTCAAGGTAGATTCATCACTCTACAACTGCTACTGCAGTAGTCTAAGAGGGTTCTCGTAGTGGCATTTTATTTGCATTTTAATAAATAAATCTTGCCTGAAGATCAGAGAGTAAAACAGCCCCACTGGTCAGCCTTACAGACCAGGCAGTGGTGACACACGCCTTTAATCCCAGTAGTCACACTAGTTTGTCATAGAAACTGGGCAGTGCATGTCTTTAATCCCAGTGGTGCATGCCTTTAATCTCAGCCCTAGAGAGGAATATAAAACAGGAGGAGACAGCTCACAGACACAGTCTCATTCTGAGATTCTTGTAGGCCGGATCGCCATTTTGGACTGAGGTTGAGGTAAGAGCCAGTAGCTGGCTGTTTTATTTTTCTGACCTTCAGGTTGAATCTCAATTTCAGTCTCTGGGATTTTATTGATTATGCTACAGGTTCTGCTACCATACAAGCTGGCAACAGACCTTTATAGTTTATATTTGATGCTACTTTGTAGATATGAAGAGTGCAAAGGTCATGAGATCATTCAGACCTTTCAAAGGAAAGACAGGGAGACCAGAAGATATATAGCAAGGTCAAATTCCCTGGGAATCCCTGAGAAGGAGGTATGCATAGCTGTGAGAGTGAAGCTGAAAATACAGGAACTTAGGCATGTCAGGAAAATGCAATGTCTGCTGAGGAAAATTGCTAAGTTACTAGAACCAGACCAAGGAAGTAACCTTATATACTGTAACTGGAAAGTTAGTAAGATTCAAGGCTGCCTGAGTCCTTTCTGTTCCTGAGATTCTAAACATGGAGGTATAGAATTTAATGTACTGAGTTTTGGTCTTTTCATTTGCCAAATTCCTCCCTTCTCTACTCCATTCCTCCTGTTTTGAAATGGCAATGCTTTATATGTTTCATTGTACATTGAAAGCTTTTTAAAAAAGTCTTACAGGAGGTCAAAGTTAAGAGTTTGGTCTCTTTCAGCGGTGTTTAAACTGAAAGGAAACGATGTGGTTTGGATGGAAGAGAGATGTATAGTGTTAGGTGGAATTATGATCTTGCCATATTTTTCTTTGCAGGCTAGTTATGGCTTGAGGATATGTGTTTGGGTGTCCAAGTTAAGAAGGCATGGACTTGTGATGAATAATCTTGATGGGTATCTTGGTTGAAATTGAGGAGTGACTAGGAGAGTGGTAAAGCACACCTTTGTGTATGGGCTGAGTATTCTCAAAAAGAAAAAAAAATGAACTAAGGCAAATATTGGTTTCATCAATCCATAAAATGATTGGTATTATAAAAAATCTTCGTCCTATAAATGTTGATAGATAAGTTAAAGGATTGGATAGCTTTTAAAAGTATTAGCAGTGTCCTTTACAGTCATCAGCATCAATATCATATGAACATGGTGCTTGCCAGTGTTCTAGTCACTGAACATTTATAACTACCTTAAGGTCTAGAGACTATTATCTCTACCTTAGAGATGAGGAAACTGAGAAACTGGAGAAAAATGGGGATGTATAATGTCTACCCAGTAGTTATAAAGGTCAGGTTCTATTTGCTATAAATGGAGAGTCTAGCACATATTTGTCAGATAGCAGAAAAGAGAAGATAGATAAACACTGAGGACACTGCAGAAATAACATTTTTATGACAGAGAAAAGCACATGGGTTTGCATCAAAACTACAGTTGGGTTTTTATCACTGTATGTGAAATATATATGCTTAAAAGGAGGTAGGGCAAATAAGACTGGTGGGATATATGAATGCACATGATGTAAAAGAAGAATTTGGAAATAATTAGAACATCAGAATAGGAATAGATGGAAGAGAGTTACAATTCCATTAAAGTGGAGGAAGGAAAAGAGTTTGGTAGTACATTGTATTTAAAACCATCGTGGAAAGGACACAGTAGACTATATGTGAGCAGAAGACAAGATAATGAAATGAGGTAGAAAGAATGATAAACTGGGTATGTGCATTGTTAAACATGTGAATAATAAGAGAATTTAAAAGGAGAAGAGAATGATGACAATAGCAAAGGAGAATATGAGCAGTGCAAGATAAGGGGGGGGGCTAGAGAGATGATACAGTTATTAAGAGTGCTTACTGCTCTTGTAGAGGATTCCAGTTCAGTTTCTAGGACCCTTGTCTGGCAGCTTGCAATTGCCTACAGCTCCAGAACGTCTGACACCCTCTTCTGGCGTCTACCAGTACTGCACTCAAATGTTCCTCTCTCAGTCTCTCTCCTCTTCTCTCTTTCACACACACACAAATAAAAATAAATCTTACAAAAGGAAATAGTAGATACATTAGATAATACGTATTTGAGCTTTAGAGGAGAGGGAGGCAGAAAAGAAAATGGAGAATGTAAATACTGAACTATGAAGCAAGAACATGATGATGTATCTTGAGAAGTGCCAAAAGTGAAGCAAAACAAATGATTAGTCACCCCAAAGAAGAGGATTGCTATTGAGGTCTCTATGCTCTGAATCAGATGAGAAAGTAAGGATTTATGAGCTATGTGTATAGGTAGAATGCCTTTATGCTTATTTTGAAGTATAGTATCCAAACAGAACAGAAGTACAGAAGGTTGATTAAGCCATTATTTTCCTAGCACAGCAGAGAGTACACCTTAGATCCCAGAACGTGGGTGGGAAGGTGGGCAGAGGCCCAAAACTCTGAGATAAAATCTTGGCTCTTTTTATGGCTCCACAAGTGAGTCATCTAGTGACCTTCACAAGTCACAAGCTGTTTCCTTTCTTCAGCTCTTCGTTTAATAACACTAGCTGCTGCCTGCCTTGCAACAACATAGAAAGTAGAAATTGAATAAGGCCTGCAGACCATCTAGAATTTCTCATAAAGACTCATTCTGTAGCACCGTTATTTATTATTATTATTATTATTATTATTATTATTATTATTCTCAGTTTGTAGCACTGTTGTTATTACAACCCCATGTGGTGACCTGGCATCCTGCCAGGGTTATCTTCTCTGGTAACTAAATCATTCAAGGCATGCTTGTGCCCAAGGCAATTAAAATCAGTCTGAACTCTGTAGACAAGTAAGAGTGGCGTATAATGTTCATTTCCTTTATTTTGGACTCCATGAGTAAACTTCAAAGGAAAGCTCCTTGGAAAAATTGAGCCAGGTCTTTCATGAGTATATAACTGGGACAGTTGGGGAACTTTGCCATACCTCATCTTGGAACTTCAGAATGACCAGGAAATATAGGCTGAGCCCTACTACCCTCGGCAGCACACATACTAAAATTGGAACAACACAGAAATTTCACAGAACTAGCTCAACGTGATATACACATTTATGAACTATTCTAAACTGCCCAAGATAGAGTAGTGAACCCTTTCTTTATTAATGATATAATAATATTTATTGATATAATATGTTATTAATGATGAAACAAAGGATAAATATGTAATGTTAATCTTAACTGATACCAATAATATAGTAAGAATCCTATTGAGCTTCTGAATAGGTTGGAAAATACTCATAAAATTTAACTAGATTTTATTCCGTTGAATCATCTGCCTAACAAAATATTTATAGGAACTTAGTATGTGTAAGACTCTGAGATATACCACGCTACACAGATAAGTAAGGAACCACTTACCTCTTATAGACTTCATAGTATTGGATGGGCTGGAAAGAAGGCTTAGTGGTTAAGAGCACTGGTTGCCCCTCCAAAGGATGCTGATTCAATTCCTAGCATCCACATGGCAGCTCACAAATGTATGTAGCTCCAGTTGCAGGGTACCCAATAACCTCATACACACATACATGTCAGCAAAACATCAATGTACATAATTTTTTAAAAAAGGCTTTATAGCATTGTAGTTAAGGAGGTATGTACAGTAATACAAAATCCCTTCACAGGGAGATGTACAAAATATCATGAAATCATGGGATAAGAAGAAAATAAAATAATACCCAAGCATCAAAAAGCAAACTAAACAAAAATGTGATGCAGAGGCCATGGAAGAATTCTGCTTACTGGTTTCATCTTCAAGACTTGGGTAGCCTGGTTTCTTTCTTATACATGCCCAGGCCACCTGCCTAGGTGTGGCACCAGCCACAATGGGCTAGACCCTCTGACATCAATCACTAATTAAGAAAATATATCACAGGCTTGACTACAGACTAATCTGGCAGGGGTATTTTCTCAACTGAGTTCCCTATTCACAAAAGACTCTAGCATGTGTCAAGACAATATATAACTATCCAGCATAGTAAGAATCTAGCAGGTACAACAAAATTACCCCATTGACACATCTACTGTAAATCCCATGAGAAACTGCATTTTATTTTGAGATAAGATTTCACTATATAGCAGTAGGTGGTCTGGAGCTCACTATGTAGACCAAATTGGCCTTTAACTCCAACTGATACACTGACCTCTGCCCTCCCAGTGCTTAAATGAAAGACATGCATCACTGTAAGATCCTACTTTTAAACTTAGTTCTAAGAGATGTGTAATAGTAAATTATATTCAGAGACAAGGAAAAAAGTAGTAAAGAAAGGGTATAGTAGGCCTATAGACCTGTAATATAAGGGAGTGAGGTAGTTATAACACACTGAAGATCAGTATAATAGGACCAGAGAACAGTTAGGTAAGTGGTCTGTCTTGGGGAAAGGCACCTACAAGATATGTTGACAGAACGATGATGGTGATTCATGGAAAAGCATATTGCAGAGGAAGAAATCAAACAGATTTACACTTTAGATAGAACACTCTGAGAACATGAACAAGGCAGATTGAAATGAGGGAAAGATGATGAAGAAGGTGCTTAATAAGGAAGCTACTGTAGTACTCATCTAAAAACAGATAATTTCTGAGAATTGCTGAGTACTGAATGTCTACTATGTGCCAAGCACTTACTTATATTATCTTAAATCTTAGCAGTAACTCTTCTATATATATGCCTATGATGAAGCCTAAAATATACAAATGAGTTTCCCATGATTGTTTGCCATTATTTGGTCTATGTAGACAGAGGCTGCTCTTTTGTTTCCCCACCTCCCAAATCTGAATAATCACACAGAAACTATATCAATTACAACACTGCTTGACCAATGACTCAGGTGTATTCCTAGATAGCTAGCTCTTATATCTTGAATTAACCCATTTCTATTAAACTGTGTATTGCCGTGAGGCTGTGGCTTACTGGGTAAATTTCTGGCATCTTCCTTCTTTGGCAACTACCTGGCATCTCCCTGACTCTGCCTACTTTCTCTCTATATCTCTGTTCAGATTTCCTGCCTGGCTTTGCTCTGCTAAGTCATTGGCTGAAACAGCTTTATTCATAAATCAATGGTAATAAAATATTCATAGCATACAAGTCTATATGGCTTCAAGCTACTTTTATTCTAGCAAATAAAATTTTAATGTAGTATGTTCTAAAAGTATCACTCCCAGTGTTTGATGCCTGGTCAGAGGGTTGTATGGATTTATAACCAAAGAAGACTTCTGGGAAAATGCAAATATTTACAGCTAGGAAGCCTACATGGGACCAACAGTTGTGTAGTTTGGTGTGTTTGTGGGTCCCCTAACAGTGGGACCAGAACCTGTCCCTGATGTATGAGCTAGCTTTTTGGAACCTATTCCAGATGCAGGGATGCCTCCCCCAGCCTTGATGCAGGAGGAGAAGGTTGGTCCTGCCTCATCATGATATGACATGCTTTGTTGACTCCCATGGGAGGCCTGCCCTTTTCTGAATGGAGGAGGAGGAGGAGGAGGAGGAGGAGGAGGAGTAGATGGGGAGATAGATGAGAGGAGGGGGAGGGAACAGAAAGAAAGGTGGGAGAGGAAACTGTGCTTGGTATATAAAATAAATGAAGAAATTGAGTAATAAAAGAAAAAAATCAGTGACAAATGATCCAATTGTTAAAATTCCCATTGAGTGCCAAAGAGAAATGTGCTTTTGGATAATAACAGTAATAGGAAAGGGTAGAGGTTAAGAAAAAGGAAAGGGAATGGAGAAAACAATGTAATTACATTTTAATTTCAAAAATAAAAGATAATAAACAGAAAGGGCAGAGGGAATATAGCCAAATTATGTTACTATTTGGAAGGTTTCGTTTTTTATGAGATACAGAGTACCTTTGTCCTATAATTATGGGGAAATATTATTGTAAGAGATGTGCTAGACATAGCCACACATTCCTATAATTCCAGCACTTGGGTATTAGAACTTCAAGGCCAGCCTTGGTGACATAGTGAAACTGTTGTTTGTTTTGTTTTTTAATAATGTGGCTAGAGAGCTGGCTCAGAAGCTAAGAGCACTTGCTGCTCTTCCAGAAGGCCTAAATTCAATATCCAGCAATCACATGCTGCTCAAAACCATCTGTAACTCCAGTCCCATGGGATCCAATACACTCTTCTGGCCTCTTTGGACACCAGACATACATGTGGAACATAACATATATGCCAGCAAAACACCAGTACACATAAAATAAAAATAAAAAATAAAAGGGAAACAAATGTGAGTGGCATGATGAGATCCTTCATGCTAACACAAACAGCTAACCCCCAAAATGGATGAAAGTTCAAATGTGATCAATGGGATAGAAATGTATTTCTTGTTTTTTTCAAGGTTAAAGCAGATATTCTTCATTGACAGCAGGCTCATTTAGAAGTGATGGGTTCAAAGACCCAAAGTCCACTCATCTTGTGTCTCTGCCATATTAAACACATAATTTCTAACAGCAGTGGCTTGTTTGTGTGAAGTGAGTCAGACAGGAAGGACAGAGATTGGTATGTGGGAGGCGACTGTGAGTTAGTTAGTCATTTCTAGTAGCCTGCTTTTATGGAATGGGTTATTTGTATATGCTATACTAGCAAGCCAAGCTGGGAAAATAAATACTGCTGTGTGCAAAAAGAATTCCAGATTTGTTTTAAAATTAAAACATCTGGTTGTATTCTTGAAGGATCAATTGACAATGGGGATACTAGTTAGTGGAGCATTCATGGTCCTCAGAATGACAAAGTCCTGGACAAAAGTAGGGGAGATTCAGAGTAGTAAAGCAAACAAGAATGAGAGAGATTTTCTTTAGAACTTAGAGGCCAAGTACAGTTTGAAAAGGAACATTTAAAATGTATATGATATATTTTCCTGGACACTGAATAGATTGCGGTTCTACTAATAAGAATAATAAAAAACAATCTCTCTACATTTTAGAGAAAAATTCAATATTTAGCTAACAAGAGCAGAAGGCTATAAATTTTGTACTTCTTGAGGATTTTCAATGTGCCAGATACTGTACTAGGTGCTTTATACATATTTGTATCACTCAATCATCATAACAATTACCATTTACATTTAGTGCTGAGTCATAGTACAGCACTGTGATTATGATTAAGGAAATGGATTGTGCAGTAAGGTGGTTACTAGGCTATTCTCTGTTAAATGATATTGAAGTATAGTGATATCTGGCCTTCAAAGCCATTGCCAGCAGTAAATGTGATCATGTGTGCGATCTATGTGATACATCCTGACATGTGGCTGCTCTCTCTAGAGGTTTTAAGAAACTGGAATTTCACTGGACCAAAGTTACAAACCCAAAAGAAGAGCTATACAGTCAAAGGAGTTTCTTGCTCACATTACGATGCACCACTTCTTGAAATACAATAATGCTTGGGGAACATTTTAAAGTAATGAATATGAACTGGACATGATGAGATGCATTGGGAAGTGCAGGTCTGAAAACCAAGAGAGCTTTCATACCGTGAGGGTTTGTAAAATAGAATACATTGTACAAAGTGTCCTTTACATGTTGTGCTATGCCATAATAGTGTCCTATATTTAGCTGAAAAACAAAGGAAATAGTCACAGCCATCTCCATGTTGAGTCATCAAGAGGAAAGTGATGTTTTGAACCAACTAAGAGATGTTATCTGTCATGCTGAGATTATGATTTCTTCTTTCATACTTTAATTTTATGATTGGGTCAGTCTTGCTAATGTACTTGGAATGTGTTAAAGATAGATTGTTTGAATGTTAAAAACTGTTTGATGCCAGGAACTTTCTGCCTTAAACTTTAAATCAATGCTCCTCTTTTCCTAGTTTAGATGCTAATACATCACACTTGAATTTTCATTATAGAGAGAGCTTCTTAAATAACCAGGAACCAGGGAAGGCATTTGGTTAAGAATTTTAATAGTATCGGATTTAATGTAATCAGGGCAACCAGGTCTTGATAGCTTTCTTTCACACAGTCCTTTTTGTGACAGCTTTTGCTCTAGTGGATTCTACCTGCAGTTCCTTATGCTCTGAACCACATTTAGAGAGTTTAAACAGCAGCAAGCACATAGAAGAGATAGAGTGTCTCATTTGGGCATCTGGGATGGCTTAGAATGAGGCAAGAAAGAATAACTAGTAGAATTCTTCAGTCAGTCACAAATGACGCTGTGTGCTGAGTGCACCCATACATCAAGAAGCACAAATCAATGATTTGCTATGTGTTAACTAGTAACCTAGGCATAGGTTATCATAACAAACAGAAATCCTCTTCAGAAGTCAGGCACACAGACACTTAAAACCTATATGTCAAGGATTGTAATATTTGTAGAAAGTGTTCTGGGGTTTCTTGGAGCTGGAGAAAATCATAATGTCCATATTATATTAACAAAGCATCCTGGCATAGGTAGTTTCCAAGCACAGGTTAGAAGGAGATGCGTTTTACATAGAAAGAACAGGCAATCAGGCAAGGAACAAAGATGGATGCAGATTCTTCTGAGAAATCTCAAGTATTTGTCAATGAATGGAGAGTAAGGGAAAGTAGGATCATCAAAAAATGAGGATGGAGTTATACCTCTGAGGTAATTGTTAAGCTCACATGTCCCTTCTGAAGGCTACAAACAGCAATAAGGTGATGGCCTTCCTTCCTGTGCACTGAGTCTCCTGTCTCTAGCTTGAGGATTTAATGGTTAGTCTGCAGACAACTGGAATTCTGGTGACTAATGCACAGCGTGGTTTGGGTGTTTGGGAGGGCATATTTCAAGTGACTCATTCTGTACAGATAATGGCTATTAGTGATTTACTATCCTTTCTTTTGCACCATAAATTCCAGATCCTATCCTTTACTCCATGATTACAGAAATAGTCTGCCTGGCATCTCTTTCTAGATAGTGTTGTCCATCCTTTAGCTTTTAGAAATAACATCCCTCTGAGCACAGAGCACATTGCTCCACTTCCAAAAGGCCTAGATGATAGATTGTCTACAGTGGGGCTCACACTGAACTCCAAAGACTCTGTTAACCTGTGCAGTTTAAACTGGGAACTCCTATTTTCCCATCCCTTAGCAGGGCTGTCTCCTGGCCAAACAGCCAGAGCACACAAATGCATCCAATATTCTTTAGTCTTTGGAACTCTAGTCATCCCACGACATTTTACACTTGAATTTTCTCTAGGGTTTCCCCTAGTTTGTGTCTCCACTTAGCAAAATTCTAGGAATCATTTAATGTTTTTCCTGTAGCAGCTCTAATCCAGTTGATCCATTTGCATTCAAATTAATTCTATAGTTTAAATAAAAAGTATGTAAATTAGGTAATTATACACATTTTAAGATATGAAAATGCTATGGTTAGTTCTAAAGCATTCTACATAACGAATACTACATGTTGTAGTATAAGGGAGGTACTGAAAATGGCAAATGGCTTAGGAAGGCAAGAGTTATTAAGACATGAGGACCAGATCCTCATTTTCCAGGGGATCCAAGGGCAAATGAGCACAGTCTTAATTGGCTCAGCTAGAACAAAAATGTTGTTGTGGGTAATTTATAGGCAGCCAAATTTATTGTTCAGTGTTCTGAAGAAGTAGAAATCCAGATCAAGGTTTCACCAGATTCATTGTCTGGACTAAGTATCCACTTATAAGATAATGTCTTCTTACTTTGTCCCTATCTAAATGTGGTTACTAAAAAGTTCATTCAGTACTCTTTTATAAAGACTCTAATTCCACGAGGGGTAGAACCTCCTATGACCTAATCATTCCTGAAAGGACCCACCACCAAACATTATCTCTTTGAGAAGTTTAAATATATGAATTTCAAGAGGAAAAGAAGAGACCATAATGAATTCTGAAACTAGATTCTATAACTTTGGGACTTGGCTATTTTCTCACTGTGTTAAAACTTTTGAGTATATTTCAATCTAAAATCAAATGGTTTACCCATGGTATTCAATCTAGTCCAAGAGACAAGATATATGCATCTACACTCAAATCCTAACAAAATGCAAAGCACAGTATGATAAATCCAAGGGAAATACATATTTTTTGCATGAATGGTATAGTAAAAATAAAAAATCCAGCAAATACCATAATAAGAATAATATTTTATAGTTGTATTCCTTTTGAAACCGTATTTCCAGGGAGGAGGGAATCAGGATACTAAATAAACAAGTTATTAATTCATCTTAGTTCACAAGAGATTGAAAAGAAATAGTTACTTGGTGATGTTAAGTCGAGAACAGGGACTCTTAGCTCAGTGATATGCCCTAGTATTATCACTAGAATAATAGCTACAATTGCCATATTGTGTCTCTTCCTTATTCCCCCTCCTTTTCACTTTGAGATTCTGATACATATATCTTCTGTCTGGTGTGTAAGCTTCCTCAGGCTGTATGAAATGGTTGAAGTGTTTAATATCACTCATATCTTGAGTTTGTAGAAATGCATTAAGCCAGTGGAGTGAATCTTCATCTTTAAATTCAAATTCTTCTGAATCTATGGTTTTTCTTCCTAATAAAATCCAGTCTTAGAGCTTTAACTAGTATGTGTAAATATGCTAGTGAAAAGGGGACCAGCCTTTTATCTGGCAGAACTGGGTTTTAAGTCTGGAGATCTAATTTTGTAAATTGACAAATACAACTTTTTGCATTTGTGCCATATAAAATCATGTTTTTAATGTAGGCATACAGTGAGAATTGGTTAAATCAAGATAATTAACAAATGCCTTACCTCTCTTATTTTATTGTGATAGCACTGATTCTACTTGGCAAGTTTCAATTTTGTATTATTAACTGGTTAATCTTAATAATATGATTTTAATGTTTTCTTTACTATTTAAAGTGTGTGCGTGTGCATATGCACATGTGGAGAAGAGTGTACAAGAGAAGCAGATGCGCCACAGCTTGCATGTGGAATTCAGAGGACAACTCTCAGTTGGTTCTCTCCTCCAAACCTACGCATTCCGGTGATTGAACTCAGGTCACCTGTCTTATGTTAAAGCCATCACTCGATTCCAATTGTGATATTAGTTTGCATGACCTTGATTAATGATATGGAACAGCTTCTCTTTCACGTGTTGGCTTTTTTTTTTTTTTGAGAAACGTGTATTTGGATCCATTGATCTTTAGTAGATCATGTTTGCTTGCTATTGAGTTGGCTTGGTTCATTTTATTTTTGGATATCAATCCATTGTGAGATGTATGTTTCTAGATACTTTCCTCCATTCTATATGCTATCTCTTTGTTGTGATTGTTTCTTTTACTGTTCAGTAGCTTTTTAATTTATTGTAAGCCAATTAATCTGTTTTTGTTTTTGACCTATGCTTTTGAAGCCATGTACAAATATTCACTGTGTAGAATAGCGCCATGAAACTTCCCTCAGTGTTTTCTTCCTGCAGCCAATACTTTTAGGTACTATGCTTAATTAAGGTTTTAATTAGATTTGACTTTTTGCTTGTAAGTTGTATGAGTAAGAATCTTATTTAATTTTTCTGTGTGTGAATGTAAAGTTTTCATAATACCATTTGCTAAGGAGAATGTCATTTCTCCTTTGTGTGTTCTTGGCATCTTTGTTGAAAATCAATTGACCGTGAATATATGAATTTATTTCTGTGCTCTCTATTTTGTCCCATTTGTCTACGCATCTATTTTTAAGTGAGTGCCATGCTCTTTTATTAGCAAATGTTTGTGGTATATTTGAAGCCAGGTAGCATAATGCCTCTAGCTCTGCTGTTTATACTACTCAAGACAATAATACTAATTTGAATTTTAAGGCTGTTTTTAAAAAAATATTATTGGTGTTTTGAGAGCACTTTTGCTGAATATAGAGGTCATTTTGAGTAGCATTTTTGCAGTATTAACTATTTTGAGTAGTAATTTTAGCCATATTAATTATCTCAATGTATGAACAGGGGATATATTTTCAATTATCTTTACCATTTTCAATCTCTTTCATTGCTATTCTATAGTTTTAGTGTGTATATTAGTCAGGGTTCTCTAGAGTATCAGAACTTACAAAATGAATAAGTCTCTCTTTGTCTTTTTCTGTTCTCTGTCTCTGTCTCTGTCTCTGTCTCTCTCTCTCTACATATATATATATGTATATTATGGGGGAATTATTAGAATGACTTACAGGCTATGGTTCAGCTAATTCAACAGTGGTTGCCTATGTATGGAAGGACCAAGGATCCTTGTTAAGCCCACAAGGCTGGATGTCTCAGATGGTCCTTAGTATACACTGGAATCCCTAAGAAGTAGGTTCTAATGCTAATGAAGGAATGGAATTGCTAGTGAGGTGTGAGAAAGCAGTCAAAGTGCAAAAATTTCAGTTTTCTATGTTCCTATATAGGCTTCCAGCAGAAGCCATGGCTCTCAAATTAGAGGTGGGTCTTTCCACCTCAAAAGATTTGTTCTAAAGGTATGCCATCTCAAAGGTGTGGATTACAAATGGGTCTTCTCACTTCAGATGATACAATTAAGCAAAAAGTCCCTCACAAGTATGCCGAGACATTTTTTTGGGTTTTGTTAATTCCAGATGTTGTCTAATTGATAACCAAGAATATCCATCACAGTGTGTATGCCATTCACCTCCTTGAGGATGTGAAGATTCCTACACATTTTATTACATTGTAACAATTGTTAATAAAGTATTTTTGTTTCTTTCAGTTATAAAGAGTTGATTGCTAAGACATGAAAATACTGCTTTTGTACATTTATTTTGTACCCTACAAATTTAATGAAATGGTTTGCTAATTTTAGTAGTTGGTTAGTGGAATCTTGAAGATTTTCTGTATATAATAGCCTATTGTCTGAAAATAGAGATAATGTGATTTCTTTCTTTTATATTTGGATGAATTTTATGTTTTTCTTTTGCCAAATGGGTCTGGTTATGTCTTACAATAGAAGCAACAGGTGGTTTTTGCTCACAGCCTGAGATAAGAGATTATGTTTATTTCTTAAAATTCTTTTCATTCTTTCTCTTTTGTTCTAGACAGGGTTTCTCTGTGTAACAGCCCTAGCTACCCTACCACTCACTCTGTAGACCAGGCTTACCTCAATCTCACAGAGATTCTCCTGCCTCTGCCTTCTGAGTACTGGGATTAAAGGCACTTCCTGGCCCTAAATTTCTTTTTAAACATCTATTAATTGTACATGTTAGTATTATTCAATATTGTAACATGCAGGCAGGCCTGCTTGTCATGTTTCTGTCCTGCCCAGTTCCCACAGCCGGCAAGTCCCAAAGAAAATCACACAGAGAGTCACCATAAGTTTTAAACTGATTGGCCCATTAGCTCAGGCTTCTTGCTAACTCTTATAACTTATATCAACCCATTATTAGCCCATTATTATTATCTGTGTTAGCCACATAGCTCGGTACCTTTTTCAGTGGGCCAGGTCACATCTTGCTTCTTCGGTGGGCTGGGCAGGACTGGGGAGGAGTGGGCTTCCTTCTTCCCAGCATTCTCTTGTTCTCATTGCCCCACCTTTAC
>PVIU01030588.1:0-15916 GCA_004026605.1 Ondatra zibethicus | reverse complement strand
TTCAAGGAAGAAGGGGGAGGGAGGAGGGGTGGGGGGTAGTGGGAGGGGACCGGGAGAAGGGGAAGAAAGGAAAAAAAATTTATTTCTTCAATTATGTTCTTGAATGGAAAAAATAAAACAAAACAATGAAAAAAAACATAAAGGAAAGATGATAGAGTAGATAACATCAGCCTTATAGCTCATGGAACATTGATGCTTGTATTTAGTTTTAAAGGATGGATTAACAGAAGCAAGTTAGCAGAGAACAAGTACAGCCAATGAATGGATAGCACCCTCAGAGTAGCGATATCAAAAACACATACCTGGTTCTGAGAAATATATTATATATGTATAAATATATATTTTATGTATGTATACTTAAAATTTTGTCTGTTTCATTTGTAAAGGGGCAAATGTTGTGTAGTGATGAGAGAAAATGCTGGGGAGGGACTTAAAGGCCAGGTCTTGGAGGACTTTGAACACTTAGTAATGAAGAATTTTATTGGGAATCTATAGGGGTGGCTACTGAAAGATTTTAAGCAACAGTTTCATAATGATGTTTGTGTTTTGGAAAAATTAGGGGAGCACAATGGTTAGGAGAGAGTGAGGTAAGGGGCTGGGAGAACAAGCTATACTCAATGGCAGTAATTCAGGCAAGACTCAACACAGACCGAGACTGGATAAGCTAGCATAGATTAAAGTGAATGGTTACCACATTGACGAAAGGTTGAAGGGGTTGGTGGGGAAAGGAACCACAGGGACGGTTGCTAGCTTTCTACTGTAAGTAATTGTTTGATGTGCCATTTGCAGAGACTGCTTGGATTCCCCTAGGTAAAGGTCATTTGTCCATTTTATGACTTGGGAAGCCATGTCCTACACAGCTTGAGAGTTTATGATGCCTCAGTTTCCTGAGAAACTAATCTCAAATGACCCAAATTCTTGTTGTTGATCTCCATCCTGCTGTTGCTCCCCCCCATCCAAAATATATTTACCTGAAAGTCCAGAACCCAGATGCACTGTCCTCTAGTTGGTCAATTTATTCTCCTATGAACAGCTAGTATTCCTTGTATCAGTTGACTTGTGCCATGGCTGCCGACATGACTCTCCATTTTCTTTTGAAGCAGCCAATTGCTGTGTACATCTTTCCTTCCTTCCTCCGTCCCCCATATACTCCTGCATTATCCTCTTAGATTCCCTGTTGCTTTATTGTCATCACCCTATTGGATCGTGTGTTAATGATCCTTTAGATACAGCGGATAGTGAGGAGTTTACCATATCGTACATAAACAGCAGAATGCCGTGAAAACAGGTAAAACTCTGAAATAATATTAAAAACAAAACAACAAAACAGAGCTCCTCCTCACATCCCCAATTTCAGATAGACACACACTAACAGGCACTAATACACAGGCAGTTTTCCAATCCTGTAAAGGAAAAATGAAAGGGGTGGATGTCAATCTAAAATGCTTTGGTTAATCAAATCACAGGAAAACAAAATAAAAATAAAATCAAGAGAGTAACTGAAAAGAATGGTTCCTCTGGATAACAAACTTATACCCAAGAAAGAAACTTGAAAGTCAAATGTTAAATTTAAGTGTCTAGTTTTGTTTTAAGGCAACAACTTTTATTTAGCACTAGGAGACATACCATCTTTTAAAAATTGTCCTTTCTCTAGTAGGCTAAGATTTCAGTAATAGGAGTTAAGCAAGTCATGTAGCACAGTCTCTATGAAAAAAAGCACAGTGGGGCTTTAGAAAGTACAACACAATTCCTCCATATTTGGCTAGAGCTTTTACCAGGCATGGCATAATTTGGAGACATCAGTCCAAGATAGCTGAGGCCAAAAAGGGCTGGATTGCTGTTTGTAGGCGTGTTAGGTGTTGTGGAAATATCCCAGTCAGTTCAAGAGGCCTTTGGCAAAGGAAAAGTACATACTGCCCAGCAAGTTATGTAGTTGATGTCTCTTCAAGGCAGGAGGCAGCCTGCCAGGGGCTGCAGCATTGCTCAGGAGTGACCCAATCTTCCGCTCCCTCCCAGCTGGAGAAGAACAGCTTGAAATCCAAATGGGGCCGTCTGCCCAGCTAAGGAAAACAGTCTCAAATCTTTCTGACATCTGCACAAAAAGTGGACCAAGAGGTTGTCCTGCATGGTTAACAGTGCTGAAGCCAGATTAAACAACTCTGCTTGTTCCTGAGAATTTAGGAGAGCTGGGAGGGTGACAAAACAGGACACAGAGGTTTTGTGGCATTAAGCACTTATGTTCCCAGCTTGTCCTAAGAGCAGGGGCCTTACCTGTTTATGAAAATACAACATTCTTGCTCTTTACTAAATAAATCACAGGTTGGTGCATTGCGATAAGCCTGGCAAATAGGCTCAGATATCTCAGACTTCACAAACAGACATTAAGAACACAAGTAACTGTGGAGCCTGTGTCTTCTTAATACTGAAACGCAGCTGTGCACAGTGATAGCTCACTTTCCTCTACCCTTGCCCATGCAAGCACTCAGGTTTGCAAAGGAGAGGTTAGACTTGGGCTCCAAATGTTCGGAACCCAAATGAGGGCTCCTCAGAGAATCGTGATAAAAACAAACCTCAGCCTGGGGGTTAAAGAGTGAGGCAGCTCCAGGCATGTGTGCCTGGTGGAGGACCGGTCTCTGGAGGACCCGATTCAGTCACTGTTAAATGATTCCAATGCAACAAGTAGTCAAGTGTTCCTCAGTTCCCTGATGCTTGAGTCTTATCACCCTGTCCCACCCACAAGTCATCAGGAAACACTGTTTTCTGTCAAACTAAACATCTTCCCTGCTTTCACACGGGCCATTTTGATTTACCATGTCCTTGCAGTGATAAGATCCATCACCTTAAAGGATGTGTGCAGGAAATTTCCAGAAGACACAAACTTGCAGTGAGCATGTGCTGAGATTCTCGGGTTATCAGTGAATGAGGATACATTTACTCGTCGTATTAGCAAAACTGTGGCAACACAAACATTCACATACCAAGAGAATGAGGATATGAATTAAAGATACATTGTAGGGTAATTTTCCAGTAGTTTTAAAAGTTAAAACAGATACATAGTAATTCTGATCTGTTGTATCTATGTAGCTATCTGCACAAGAAACTTCGTTTAAGTATTTTCAAGACAGCTTTGCCTTTATGAAGTGGCAAAAATACAGAACAACCTAAAATGACCAGCAAAAGGGACAGTCATTCAACTAGAGGTCGAAGGAAAGCCCTTAAGGATTAACACACAAACACACACACACACACATACACATACACACACCCCCCAAAACCAACCAACCAACAACAACAAAAACTGAAAATAAACATCCCCCCCAACACATTTCGAGTCTATTTGGGAAATAAATGTTTTTAAAAATGAAGAGTGAATGTATATATGTGTACATACACATTACTAATTACATGTAGAAAAGAGTCACAAAGACAATAGTGGTCCTGAGAGAGCATCAAGGGGACCTTTGCTTTGTGCTCCTAGCACATTGATGAAAAGTGAATTGGGGCCAGTGAGATCGCTAAGCTGCTAAAGGTGCTTTCTGCCAAGACTGACAACCAGAGTTCCACCCTGAGACCCAAATAGTACAAACAGAGAAACAACATGGTACAAAGAGAGAAAAAAGAGAGTTCCACCCCTGAGGCTCAAATGGTCCAGAGACTTTTTATCCTCTGACCTCCATATGCATGAAGTGCCCTCTAACAAAATAAACATATCTTCACCAGAAGATAGGAGTAAGTAAGTGAATGAAACAAACAGGTAAGAAATTAAAAGAGCCACACAATAGCCAGGAATCTGTCATCAATTTACTGTGTGAAGCCAGGAAGTCATTGTCCCTCTAAATCGGTACAGTCCGTGGACAAGATGAACAACTCCCTAAAATGCCTTCCTTTTATGATAGCTTATGATTTTCTAAGTTCATGTCTTTAATGGGCGCGATCCTTTCTGATGAAGAGATGGCTTTTTATTCTTTTCCCTCAGATTCTGGCATAGTTTGACATTTCACTTTACTGCAAATGGAAGATAATGAAAGAGAAGGTGGAACGGTCACCATGTCCCCTCTGCCTATGTGTTTGAAGGTTTGCTTGACCTACTTATGCTACTATCTTCCTCTGACACTGTAAGCTCTTTGGCTTATTTGAGTTTGATGAGAATGCAAGCGTAACATCATTCTAGAAGTTAGAAGATCTGAACTTATGGCACGGTGGTCATAAGTTCTGGGGGGAAATCTACCTATAATTTTAGTAGAGTGGATGGCCTTGAATACATTTTCTATGTTATACTAAGGACACAGGTTTATTTAGTGAAAATAAGTGGTGGCTAAGTGTACATAGGCAGTGATGGAAATGCTGTGCTTATTGTGATTTACATGGCACTTTGTATGGATGCGTAAAATGCATTTTAAAACATATCCTTTATTTTAATAGAGTATCTGCAAACCATTTTTATAGTTGCCTGCATTTCTGGACTTTACAGCTTCCCCACCCTCTTGCTTCTATCCCCAATAAGCCAGTGATTTGGGAAAAGTTGCATCCCAATCTGTAGATAAAAACGGGATCACCTGTTCCCTAGAGTGGCAGAGAGGAACTAAGTGGATATAAATGAGCTATGAAATTCCCCACATATCTACAAACATTATCATAATCTGGTTCTGCACAATCTAACTAGCTTTTGAAAACACTCCAGTGACACTGTGGGGGAGCCTTGGCATTAAGTCAGTGGAGGAAACTGCTTCATGGTCCCTCAGAGATTTGACCAGTCTCTTTCTGCCTATTAGTAGTGAACAAAGTTCCTTCCAGCTTGTTCTTATCACTTTGCTTGTGCTATGAGGTCATAAGAGTAAATTCTACACTATTTAATCTTAAAGGAAACATATAAAACAGATAACATCCTCTGTGACTATTTGTCTTTCAACAATGCAATAAGCAACTTACTCTCGCTCCTTTCTCAGGGGAGCATGTACAGCCTCCACTGCAATCTTGGCTCCCACATGGATTTCCATAGGACTTCTTCTGTCCCTATTTAAAAAAGAGAAAACATTAGTAGATCATGTGAACCAGGGAAAAACATTACCTCTGGGAATCTAACCTTTAGTCACATTCCTCTTCACCAACTAATGGACTAATGATTTCATCCAATGATGTCATTTGAAAGAAAGACTCATCTTATGTTAGTATGATGGCTATCCTTGGTTGTCAGTGTGACTGTATCTGGAATAAACTATAATCCAGAAATGGAGGGCACACACTTGTGATCTGAATCTTAAGGCAAGAAGACAACATGCCTTTAATCCAGATCTTGAGGCAGGAGGAACACCTTTAATCTGGGCCACACTTTCTTCTAGAAGCCTAGATAAGGACAATGGAAGAAAGAAGGATTTGCTTTTCTTTGCCTGCTTGCCCTCGCGTTGTCAGAACATCCAGAAGACCAGCTGAGACATCATGGGACTGAGCAGCTACTAGATTCTTGGACTTGCCATTCACAACCATTGTTGGACTCGTTGGACTGCAAGTCATTCCAATAAATTCATCTATCATCTCTCTCTCTCTCTCTTTATCTCTCTCTCTTTCTATCTCTCTATCTATCTATCTAATGTGTATATATATGTGTGTGTATACACACATATATATGTGGAGAGAGAGATATTAATTCCGTACATTCTTTGACTCTAGAGAACCCTGACTAGCATCCTTTTAGGTAAAGTCTATACTTCATCAAATAGCCAATTTGGTAGCTGGTTGAGAAATGATGATACAGACACTACCTCATTAGTAAAAATTCCAGTCACAGAATACAAGAGAATATGTGTTATATGGGGCTCGTGTGGAAGAAGTTGTCCAGAGATTTATGGGTTTGTACTTATTGGCAAAGCAATAGTTGTAGATAATTACCCCGGAGAACGTGCTAGAAAAATAGTAGGAGATGAAAATAGTCACCCTGAACCCTGCTCCCATTCCCTCAGGGTCTATTTTCAGCAGATCATTCAACCTTATAAGTGCATGAGTCAGATTCAAATTGCTCAAGGACCATCCCACAGCATCCTGGGCACTCTTGAACTTCATTGTCCCCTCTACTCTGCTTGATTACATTGATGATGATGATAACGATGATGACTAATTGAAGTTCTACAAGACCCTCAAATAACCTGATACATGCTCATGCTGTCTAAACTTATCTCAGTCTCTCCATGGCTGATGCAGCTCTAAGCACATGTGCAGGCACTCACTATATTTTAAAAACTCAGCATGTAAATTGGATCTCTGTGGAGTAGAGTGAGTCCCGGGGTACTCGATTAGTCACTACAGAATAGGTTGCTATAAAGTAGTTTCCCCTGGCATTTTGGCACTTTCTTCCAGCCAGCTCAGTACCTTCCCTCACGCCACACTATCACACAGCATGGAGTCCTCTCCAAACACAGCTTCGTGATCTTCAACTTCCCTGCCAACAGAACCACAGCTTCTCAAACTGTAGACTGTGACCTCATCTGGGGTCATGTGACAGAGAATATGAATAGTCACAAAAATGTTTGAAACAATACGATTTTTTCAACATGCAGTCACTAAAAACTAATTGAGAATCAAACATGCAATGAGTCCGAGGCATTTCTGGCAGCGTTCACCTGGCCTGTGTTAGTGGCTTCACTGCATGTGAACACACATTATAAATATGTTGCTCTTTGCATGCTGCCACATTGCCTGAGAAACCTCTGCACAGATTCAAGACTACTACACATTATGAACAGCAATATTTTCATAGAACATGAAAAGTTTCCCGCTTTTATAGACATATAATGACTTCCAGTCACTGTTTCCTGCCATCATTACTCAGCATGTATTAGACTTTGGATTTCATCATGTTAGAATGTTCTATTTTTTTTCCTATTTTTTAAATTTCTCATTTAAGTTGTTGACTTAAGTTTATAAACAATCATTAAATGAATTTTGACTTGGTATTAAGGCACAAACTCTAACAATTTCTGAATTGGTCCTAAATATGTGTCTGCCATTTATTTGTACTACACATTTATACAGTGTAGTGTTCTCAGCATGAACAATTATAATACCAAAATAATGATCAACTTTGAAAAACCTTGAAGATGCTGTATAGCCTGCATTATAGAATACTCTATAGGATATTTGTAAAACAAATATAAATAGTATACCTCTTTCTCTAGCATGCAAATTTGCTTTCATCTTAAAAACCATTGTACTAAAGAATTACTTTAAAATAAAATTTTAGTGATTTGATTTGCCACAGGAACAGTGTCACTTCTTGCAATGTTCTTCTCCAGATGGTTTTTCTTTATTTCTGGCTTTTTTTCATAAGCAAGGCCTCATTTTGACGGTTCTCACTCCTGAGAACTCACCTTGAGGTGGTCCCTAGTTACTTCCTTTGTTACATGTTTAGCATCACACATTATCTTCCCCCACTAGAACACAAAATCTGTTTCATCAAGGATGTCATCTGTCTTGGACAACATTGTAACCTCAATGCCTAAAGCAATAGATGACCCTCAAGTAATGATTGATGACTACCGGATGAAACCATGACATGAATCAAGACTATCCTCAAAGTATTTTAACATGTGGGCCTTAGTGTTTTTTAAGTGCTCTTTTTTTTTTTTTTTTTACCAGAGCCTCAATTCAAGGACTCAAAATGGAGGAAAACTGTCATTCTGACCTTACCACCTTGGAAAAACAGCTAAACTTGAATTCTAGCTAATAAATGCAACACAAACTTTTTCTCTAGAGTGGATTTAGTATCATTTGACTTTTTGTTGTTGTTGTTATTTAATAATGGTCACTTTTTCCACAACAAGAAAGGCGTATTTATGAGCTGGTCTCACACTTCCCTCCCTCTGTGTAATGCGTGCCTTTTCCTTATTCTCAGAGAGCACAGTGAATTTTTCAGATGGTCTCTTATCTCTTTAGACATTCCCACAATACTTTATCGCCAAAACACCTCCATAATAAGGTAGTGATGGCAGAGCTATGACAAAATATTACTATTTTAGATTCCAAACACCTTCCCAACATGAGATATTTTATCTCTCTTCTATGCTTTTGACATGCTAAGTGGTACCTTACACTTTCCAGTTGGGCCTCCACGTTACAGTATACATACAGGCAAGTTTTTCATGAGAGCAAGATAAAGGGATACTTTGAGAGGAGGAAGCTTGGAGCTGGTAGAGACCAGGAAGAAAATAAAAATAAAACTAAGAGAGCAACTCATTTCTAGTACATGTATTTATTATATTCCTTCATAATCCTTAAAAAGAAGTGATAGTTTTGATATTCTGATTTTAGATTTCACCCTGGATGTCATATTGTTTTATATTGAACACTCTTCTTAGGATTATGATTATTTCATATTGGCGTGCCCAAATATTCCTGCATTCTAAATCACTCTTTAGGGAATGTTTATAATTTGTGGAAAGGGAAAACAGTCATACATGCTATTAAATGGGGAAAGCTACACCTTTCAGCTGAGAGTACTCAACAGGTTTATTTTGGAACTATGTTCCATTTCCATATGGCATCTGTTTGGTCTCCCATAAAAATTAGTCTATCAGACTGGGGTCGGGGGTTAGCAACAGTGAAAAAAAATGGTCTATAATAGATTAAGAGCTTCTATATTTCTACTATAGAAGTCATGGAGCTCAATAAGATAGGAGAATAAAATACCAATGATAGTAGCTAAGCAAAAGTATAAGGAGCAGAAACTAAGGTTTCCTAGGAATTCTCCAGAATAAGCTGACAGACAGGGAGGCATTGCTGTTCTCTGCCACTGAAGAAAGTAACCAGAGAAGTCTCATTAGTCATAAAGCAATGGATGTCAGCCTGTAATGTCAGCCCTGGCAGTATCCACAGAGGTCTTTAATTACAGTGAGGTGGGCAGAGTTAAAGCCCTTAGAAAGCCTATCCTCTATCCTAACTTGTATGGAGCCACTCAAATCTCATGGTTTTTTTTTTGTAATCCTTTCTACCATTGAGTGCTCTCAACTTCCACTGAAAAATCCAATCTTCCATTTACACCTACAGAAAATGAAAACTATGAAGACTTTGGGAGATAGTCTAAGGCAGTGTTTTTCTAAAACTCCACCAGACCACCATCAGAACTCCTATTACAAGTATTTATTCTTTTCCTTTGTAGTCCTGAAAAGAAAATGATAGGAATAAGTTATTATAAGAATGCAAACAGTCTGATCTGGTGGTGCAGGACTACAAGGCCAACTACTCTGGTAGCTGAGGAAGGAAGATCACAAGGTCAAGGATAGTCTGAGCAACTTAGTAAGATCTTGCCACAAAATAAAAAAAGAAAAGTAAAAATGGCTTAGAGATATAGCTTAATGTTAGAGTGTTTGCCTAGTGCATGCAAGACAGTGGATGTAATGCCCAGGGCAAAAAGTAAAGACTTTATTGATATTTTGAGATCCATATATGGGTCATTTAAATAAAACAATATATATTTTTGATATTTAAAATGCATCCGTAGCTATAATGGAAAGTACAATGAAGTAGTCAGAGACTAACAGCTGTATATAGAATCAATACAAACATGACATCCTGCTGAACTGGTGATGCTGGGCTATGGTATTGGCTACCCAAATCTCATGACTGCAGTTGTGATTGGTGCAGTGAGTCTCTGAAGCAGTAAAGAGCTCATGATAACACTCTGGAAAAAATATAATGTTGTCCCTTTATAATTTGCTAGCTTTATTAAGGAACACTAATGCCATCAAAAAATCATTCCAATATGTAAAATGTACCTATGTAATGGACTCTGAGTATTATAACCCATTTTCACTTGCATGAATGTAGGTCATAACACAGTATAATTAATCATAGTATACAAGGCCCCAAACTATTAAGTACCATATTTGCCAGCATTTAGATAAGCAAATATGGTCCACCCTTTCCAAATGCTTTGTAAGTGCAGAATCCTTGTATAAGAGGCTCTAATGAAATTATTTTGACCTGTGACATAATGGTAAGGACCCTGTGCTAACACTTATGATCTTATGCCATTTCCATCCCACTACTCCACATGCCATGGCCATATTCAAGCTTCACATCTTCCTTAGCCACTTCAACAACAGTGAAAAGCTATAGCACTCAATGTTCCAGTCATTGAGCAAGCATTACATATTGCTATGGGACAGTTTTTCCAAAGGTCTTTACATTGTGAAGCACAACAACTTGTTTCGTTAGCCAGATGATGTGGGATTCCCCTTTGTATGCTGTGAATACCAATAGTTAATAAAGAAACTGTCTTGGGCCTGTGCAGGGAATATAGGTAGGTGGGAAAAACTAAACTGAATGCTGGAAGAAAGAAGGTAGAGTCAGGGAGAAGCCATGGAGCTGCTGCTGGAGAGAGATGTGCAGAAACTTTGCTGGTAGGTCACAACCTTGTGGTGATGCACAAATTAATAGAAATGGGTTAGATTAATATGTAAGAGTTAGTCAATAAGAAGCTAGAGCTAAAGGGCCAAGCAGTGATTTAATTAATACAGTTTCTGTGTGATTATTTCAGGGCCGAGCAGCCAGGAAACAACAAGCAGCCATTCATTTCAACAAATTGGCTCCCATGTGGCCAACTAAAATCCACTTAAAACCTGAGAGGTCTTGCAAAGGAATTCTAGACACTAAAAAACAAAGTTTAGCTGCATTTTTCCCCCCTAATGGGCTTGCTTGCTGGCGGCATGCTGCGGCTCCTTTAAGAAAGGTTTTCCTGATTCATCCATAGCAGAAAAAAAGCCATGGTTTTGAAATGCCAGCTTTCTGGGCTGTGCTGCCAGAATGAACTCTGACTAGTTCAGGTCCAGCTATGGAGCATTTAAATGGGGTTTTGTAAACAGAATGCTACAACTTGCTTAATGGCAAAATGGACCGGCTGTGTGCCTAGAGATGGGGCATTGTGCATGGCTCTCAGAGGTGGTGAGCAGCTCTGCCATGCTGGGCTGGGCAGGGCAAGCAGTAAGTGCCGTATTTCCCCTAGCAGCTTAAGTTTTAAAGAAGTGGTTAGCATATTAGGAAGCGCTCTTGGACAGTTAAGAATTACAGACACACAATAGGACAGATTCATACATAAAAGACCTCTAAATGGGTCACAGTGTTGGATAAATGTACATAGGCTTGGGAAAGAGAAGAAAATGAGTAGAGTCATAGATTAAAGGAATAAAAATAATAAAATAAATATTAAAAAGTAATAGAATAAAAACAAATAAGCGACATAAAGATGGGATATACAAAGAGAGTCTGAATTATGTATATTATTGTGCTGTCTTTGAATTTTTTGACTATGAAGGAGCTAAGTAACCAAAATATATACTTTAAAGGTATTTCGTCTTCAAAATTTGAGTCTAAGGATACATTGCTTTGGAAAAGAGGTTCTTCTTTTGTTTCCACAGAGGATGAGAACCTGTGGAGTCCTTCCAGATTTGTGTGGTTTGATGAACCAAGATCCCCTGAAAGGTCGCTGTGAACATCCCCCCGAAAATTACTTTGCCCAACTGCTGACTGAGATGAATGTAGCACACAGAATACACCATGAAAGACCTGATTAACAGCACCTCCATACACCAGGAAGTAGTCTAGAGAACTATGCCCAAATTCCCAAATATTGTTTATAAATGTTTGTTTATATTTAAAGGGGGATATGCTATAGAGATTTGCATTGGTATGGATCCTGGTTTATTGACACAAATTTAAGATCAATTTTGTTATACTATATAGATATATGTATATATATATTTCTGCTCTTAATTAAGGTATTGTATTTGTATAGCTCACTTAAAAATTTATCTCTTTTTCAAATTAAATATTTTTATTTATCCTTTGAAAAATTCTGTTATTATTTGTCTACTAAGACTCTTCCCTAGTGCATCCACCTTGTCTATGTCTTACCTTCATGTCCCTTTTTATTTTTTTGTTATTAATAATCACATCTCACCTGAGTTGATGGGAGCACGTGGACTCTGAACCAACAGTTAGGGAGCCTGCATGGGACTGACATAGGCCCTATGCATGTGTGTGACAGTTCTATAGCTTTGTCTGTTTGTAAGACTCCTAGCAGTGAGGTCAGGACCTGTCCCTGGTGCTTAGTTGTTATCCATACTGGATTACTTTGCCCAGTTTTGATGCATATGGTATATTCTTACACATAAGTGGATACTAGCTGTAAACAAAGGATATTGAGCCTATAGTTCATGATCCCAGGGAAGCTAAGTAACAAGGTGAACCCCAAGAAAAACATATAGATCCACCTGGAAAGTCAAAATAGACAAGATCGCCTGGCAAAATTGGGTGCATGGGGGTGGGGGTAAAAGGGAAGGTGGAAAGGGAAGAGGAAGGGAGAAGGGGAGGGGCAAGGAGAACTTGAGGGAATGGGATAGTTGAGATGGAGGAAGGACAGAGATGAGAGCAAGGAAAGAGATGTCTTGATTGAGGGAGCCATTATGGGGTTAACAAGAAACCTGGTTCTAGAGAAATTCCCAGGAATCCACAAGGGATGACCCCAGCTAAGACCCTAAGCAATAGAGGAGAGGGTACACGAACTGGCCTTGTTCTATAGTCAGACTGATGAATATCTTTTTTTAAAAAAATATTTTTTATGGTTTATTTAACTTTATTTTATTTGCATTGGTGTGAAGTGACAGATCCCCCAGAATTGGATTTTCAGACAGTTGTGAGCTGCCATGTGGATGCTCGGAATTGAACCCAGGTCCTCTGGAAGAGCAGTCAATGCTCTTAACCGCTGAGCCATCTCTCCAGCCCCTGATGAATATCTTAAACTATCACCATAGAACCTTCATCCAGCAACTGATGGAAACAGAGGTAGAGACCCTCATGAGCACTAGACTGATCTCGCAAAGTCCAGTTGAAGAGTGGGAGGAGTGAGGATATGAGCACCATACTTTGTTCAAGGCCATGGAAGGCCTTCCCCTTTCTGAATAGAAAGGGAGGAGGAGTGCATGGGGAGGGAGTTAGATGAGAGTCCTGGCAAAGGAAGGAGGGAGGGGAAACTGTGGTCAGTAGGTAAAATAAATGAAAAAAAGTTAATAAAATAAAATAAGCACTTGAGTCCAATTAGTGTTATGCATATATGCAAGGGTACAGGGCCACCCACTGCTGTGTGGATCACCTACCAGCTGACACATCCACCAAAGAGAGTAATTCTCTTTACATCAGCAGCTACTAACTGCCATTAGCTCCTCTGCTAGGTATGGGGCCTAGGAGGCCCCTCTATCATCCATACTGAGTATTTTTTGCCATCTTAATCTTGTGTAGGTCTTGTGTAGACAACCATAACTGCTATGATCTGGTGTGTGGACCAGCCATACCATCATTTCACAGCTTTCCTTCCCATCTTCCAGATGTCACATCTTGCCACATCCTCTCTATGATTTGGACTGGGTAAATGTGTGTGTGTGTGTGTGGGGGTAATATCTCTCATATGCAGTGTTTTAATCAACAAAGCAGGACTAGTATGTGGAGGGCATTGTAAGATTCAGTAAATAAATAATGCAAAGTACTGAAGAGCCTAGTTGTTTCCTAATTCTCATCATGTTAAGGCTTCCTGTGTCAGACTACTTAACATTTCTGCAACATTTGACCTTGCCTTCCTTAAGCTGACCACCAATGTGGTACGCCCTGGTACTTTCATGGCATTTTATCAGTTAAAATAGATATTTGGTACTGAGCAGTGGTGGCACATGCCCAGTATTCAGGAGGCAGAGGCAGGTGGGTCTCCGTGAATTTGAGGCCAGTCTGCTCTATAAGAGCTAGTTATAGGACAGCTAGGACTGTTTACATCAAAGAAAAAAAAATATTTGGTTTGGTCAGAAAGTCTAGTTGGATTTGTAGATGTTAAATGGTTTTCATATCTCTTCCTCACATCTACCTCTTTGCAGATACTGTTTATCTGCCTCCTACCTTCCTACCCCTTTCCGAATTACTACACACCAAACTTCTATCTAGTTATTCAAACCCACCTCAAATACCATCTTCTTGATGAAGATGTCAAAAATATTTCCTCCCTCTTCCAACAATCTCAGTAGAAGTTCTAGTTCCTTCATTTTGAAAAGCCATTTTAATCTATTTTGCTCAACTGATTTGGTTCTGCCCTGAGACTAGGGTCAGAATTGTCTTCCTCTCTAGCTCTGAAACCAGTAACTAGTCAGAAAAAAGGATGTGAAATAATTACCCTCAGAAAAATCATGAGGGCTTCTGCAATGCATGATGTCTGGAATGACAACAATGTGGAAGGAAGCAAGAGATAGAGTATAAGGAGAGCTCAGTCAGGGTAAATACAAATTACCTTTATAAACAATTTTATACAGTACCTACCTTGGGTCACAAAAGCCTGGCTCTCCAACATTTTACTTTGATCAATCATTCAAAAATATTTATTGAACACCTACTATGTGCTAAGCACAGCATTATATAAGAAGTGAAGGAGCTATATCACACAATCACAAAAGAAAGGAAGTTCCTGTTCTCATAGTATTGACAATCTAGAGAAGTGGTTCTCAATCTATGGGTCATGACCACTTTGGGGGATAGAACGACCCTTTCACAAGGGTTGCATATCAAATATCCTGAATATCAGATATTACATTATGATTCATAACAGTAGCAAAATTACAGTTATGAAATAGCAATAAAATAATTTTATGGTTGGGAGTCACCATAACATGAGGAACTATACTAATGGATCAAAGCATTAGGAAGGTTGAGAATCATTGCTCTTTTTCCTCTTGGATTTATTGCAACTAGTTTCAAGATTATTCTGAAAATGAGCAGCCAAGGAGAACAAGGGATAGAAATAGATATGTCTTTTTATACAGTTTTCAAGATTACGTTAATTATTTCACATTATTACCTCACCATTAGTGCATTTTCTAGACAGCCTTAATATATGAATCTCATAACTAAATTTGAAACAAAAGAATTTCTATTTGACCATTTTCTAGATGAAATTAACAACACCAACACCTATGAGTTTCAGAGCTGGTGACAAAGTGAAGACTTGAGGCTAGGTTTTCTCTTTGCAGTGCACAGCTAAGTGTGTAAAATGAGGAAGATGTTACAAGACAGTAAGATACTCTTTTATAATATCCATTCTCATCTGGTGGTGGTAGGGCACTCAGGAGGCAGAGACAGGTGTATCTCTATGACCTCCAGGTCAGCTTGGTTCCAGGACAGGCTCCAAACTACAGAGAAACCCTGTATCAAAAAACCAAAAAAAAAAAATCCATTCTCTGCTTATGGGCCCAGGGTCCAGAATTCAAGAGAAGCCTCCTGGAGTGCATTGCACATATTCCTGGGTCCATATTCATCAGCATTGCCAGCATGAACATCTGCAATGCACTAAGTTAAATAGTTCACGGCTTTTATCTCATAGAACTGTGGGGCAGGCACTGTTACTATCATATTTCATAGAAGAGAAAACTGAGGACTAAGGAATTAAGCAGACACCTGTTCAAGGTCATAGGGGTTCAATCCCAAATTTGGACCTAAATCTCAGAGATTCCACTAAATCAGATCCCCTTTAACAGTATCCCAATGTTCCTCAACATTGTACTAATAGTATAGAGAATCCAATATGACTTGGAACAGTTCTAAAGAAAAATCTGCTCAATGAAATATAAACAAATACTCATACTAATCCACATTGAGTTCTGTTCCAGGTTTAATGTGTATTTCCCTTTGAAGAAAAGCTCCCTCCATTTGCATGCAAACTTCAAGATGTCCTTGTTTTTTACCGCTGAGTAGTATTCTAATGAGTATATAATCCACACTTTCTTGATCCATTCTTCCATTGAGGGGCACCTAGGTTGTTTCCAGGTTCTGGCTATTACAAACAATGCTGCTATGAACATAGTTGCACAAATGCTTTTGTAGTATGATTGGACTTCTC
>PVIU01030587.1:0-15916 GCA_004026605.1 Ondatra zibethicus | reverse complement strand
CTTCTGCATGTATTAACTTTTTGAGAACCGAGTCTTTTTGAATGCACTCCTTCCTAGGCCAGGAGGGATGGGGGTGGGCCTTGGACTTCCAACAGGGCAGGGCACCATGCCCTCTTTCAAGGAAGAAGGGGGAGGGAGGAGGGGTGGGGGGTAGTGGGAGGGGACTGGGAGAAGGGGAAGAAAGGAAAAAAAAATTTTTATTTCTTTAATTATGTTCTTGAATGGAAAAAATAAAACAAAACAATGTATGGAAAAAAAAGAAGCAAATGCAAAATACTTAAATAAATAAACCAAAAAATGACTCCAAAAAAAAAAGAATTTTGGACTTTTCATGACAGTGAGACACCTATGCTTCTGGCAGCACCAAGCTACTTCAAGAGGATGATGGACATCAAAAAGTCTCCTTATGGAGTTTGCTAGCCATTTGGGTTCTTTCCTGGACTGCTTGATGAACTGGAAATGTAGGACAGAAAAATGATTGCTGAACTTACCTAAAGGTGAGACCATCCTTCGGGATTCCTGCTTCATGAAAGAGTCTGCTAGACATTCTGCTGGACACAGAAGAAAAATACTGAAAAACTGTCAATATAGGTGGAACTGTCCTTGAAATTTCCCGCTTCATGGAAAAGTCTGCTAGATACTATGGGCCTGTAGGCTGATGATGGATGCCCCAATAGTACAAAGAACTTTGGGTGACTGAACAGGCAGCGAGATGTCTCTGTCAATTCTAGAGTTTTGGAAGTTGCTTACAATGCACTTCCAGTTTACTTAGGTAATATTATATCCTTCTGGAGTCTTTGGTGGAGTTGAAAAATTGATAGTTATAATTTTCCTTACTTATCATAAAAGATAAAGTAGATAAAAATATTGTAACTGTAATTCTTACTTAATACCTGTTTTGTTATATGTAATTTTACTATGTTGAAGATAAAGCCTTCCTTTTCATTTAAACAGAAAAGGGGATGTGATGTGGGACTCCCCTCTGCATGTTGTGACTATCATGGGTTAATAAAAGAACTGCTTTGGGCCTATAGCAGACCTATAGGGGAACAGAGCTAGGCAGGGAAAACTAAATGGAATGCTGGGAGAAAGGAGGCAGAGGCAGATAGAAGCCATCAAGCCATTGCCAGAGACAGATGCTGAAACTTTGCTGGTAGGCTACAACCTCATGGTGATGTATAGATTAGTGGAGATAGGTTAAACTAATATGTAAGAATTAGCCAATAAAAAGCTAGAACTAATGGACCAAGCAGTGATTTAATTAATATAGTTTCTGTGTGATTATTTCAGTTCTGGGTGGCTGGGATGAACAAGCAGCTCCCTCCAACAAAATATTCTATCTTTGATGAATTAGAGTTTGATGTTTTTAATATTCCTTTGAGATTCCGATTTACTTTGAGTCTTTTAAATTCTTTCATTCATTTACTTTTTATATAAGATCAGCTATGTGTTCTGAAAATCATTAATGCTTCAAATTCCTTTCTAATTTGTTAATAATTAACCTTGACCTCAATTTATGGATATTTTTTTTATTATATAAAAATCTGTTATGTAATTTTATTTATGTAATGTTTATTCAGGTGTAAGATTAGAAAAATCATTTCTAGTTCAAGACTAAATATTTATCCTTATTTTCATGTTTCTATCTAAGTTCCTTTAAGTACTTCACTTTCATACCTTATTTAAAAGCACTGAACAACAATGAGAAAATCTACTGAAGCTAAGCATTGATTTCAGCAGGTCAGCCAGCAAGGAGCCATTCCATTCCATCAAAACCCTTTAAGAAAATGATATCTCAGGTAATTCTGAGCTCTTAAGCAATATCAAGGAGAAATAATGTGGTTTTTATGATGCAAGCAGCTTAAAGATTCAATGTAAGTTGATCTTTTAAAGCAGAGAACTCAGTAGATATGAAGCTAGATTTATTGCAACCATATCTTTGAACAACTGCCTGCATTCTTTGGCTTATCTCTTTTATTACTAAAATACATTACTCAGCTTATCACCGCTGTTAGATTGTAGGCAGCCCAACAAGAAATAGAAAAGCACATTTAGTTATTTGTTGGGAAGCACAGGAAGAAGATGTACAAGTGTTTGGAAATATGAAGTAACTCAATTTAAATTTTAAGTACAAAGGTGTCATTCAAAAATCCTTCAGACACCTTTCAATTGAGCTTTATTTTTGCTTTGCCTCTGGAGAATATGGAGTTTCACCATGCTATGGTGAATTTCTAAACATTTTATAAGTCTGATAATTGTCATTTCATATAAAATTCATAATGGAGGCTCATATTCTCTCTCTCTCTCTCTCATGAAACCTCTATTTTGTGATTCTTACAAGGCTATGGATTATTGAGACTACCTTTTTCAAAATTATAAATGCGTTTTATCAGGCAAAAGCAGATGTCAAAGTTAGATTCAGTAATTATCACATAAAATGCAGCTATACATATGTATGACTTTATCAGGTAATACCAGGGCCCGGATATTTATCCCTGAAGCTACAATGATTGCATATTGTAAATTTATGACTTCATGGCATCCAGTATGCTAGATTCTCTCAGCATTCTCAAGTGGCAGAAAATCCTTGCTCTGTCTTTTCTGGGATTATGGCAAATATTTAAATACAAATCTAGGTAGATAACTCTGGTACATAAAACAGAAGTTACTGGAAATGATCCCAAGACATAGGAGTTTAAGTATATCATAAATTTTTTCAACGTGAGGCCAACATTCATAAAATTTACAGAAACTTATATAAGATCGGCAAGAGTTTCTTTAAACTTACAGAGATCAGAATAGCTTTCTTCTTTAAAAAGATGCTTCTGTCTTATATCATTTATTTGGGGATGTAACTGATAAGGCAAGGCTGCTGTTAGGGTGCAGTGTAAGCTCAGAAATACTGGGGCAAATCATTTTCAAACTTCAAAATATTTGTTTAAACTTCCTAAGGGAATTTCAAGGGTGTTACAGCTGAGAATATGACTTCTTCCTTCTCCCTTCTGTTCTAAAAACACTGGCTTTTGTGACTTAATTTCTACTCACTGAGTAATGTAAATAGATCAGAGAATAAGCACACATTCTGCCACTACTCATTAACCTTGTCCCATCTATTTGGCTATGCTAAAGATCTTGGATATGTGTGCAGCTTTATGTCTGGTCAGGTTGTTTTGTTGAAATAATTCCTATAAATATATTATTTCTTAAACCTTTAGAAAATCTCTCTAAATTTCATCTCTTACTTTCTTACCATCTTAAAAAAATTGGAGTAATCCATCCTTAAATTTTCCCATTTCTCTTTCCACATGTTTTCTGAGTTCATTATTACTAGATCTTTCTTCCATAGTCCATAATAAAAATATTGATTTGATATTTGAAGATTTACTATTAGCTCTTATGATGTACATTTTTATGGTAGGATTTGAGAAAGCTCATGTGCCACCACATGTGGGCCCAATGAGAACTTCAATATTGGGAATTTGAAGAACACTGCAACCTAGCAACAACTGTGCTACAATAAAAACCTAAACCAGGAAGCTTTCTTGCTATTTCAGGTGATTTTAGATCACTTTGGGAAGTGTGTCTTGTCATTGGAGCTTTAAATAATCCTTTTAGACCCACTCCATGTGCTACATTCTCAGTACAGCACAACAAACTCCATGCTTCCCTCAGATGCATCATACTTTCTTTTCTCATTCTGCTTTTATTTCCTTTTCTCATTTCCACTTTAATTATTTGAAATTAAAATATAATTACATCAGTTTTCCATGCTCTCTATTTTTTTTCATTGCGTATAAGCCAGGATGCAGCCTGTGCTCAGGTTCAAGTCCTCAGATGGGGAAGAGGTATCGGGACATGAAAAACTTTTGCCCACCAAGTGGATTGCACTCGAGTGGCCCTGACTATCTCAGGTCATCTTTATCTATATGTAAACAGAGGTTTTTTTAACCAGGCTTACAAGAACAGATTTACTATTTTATAAATATTTAAATTTTGTAAATTTTCAAAAATATACTATTTTTGACTTTAAGAAATGCATCAACATTTACGGAATTCATTGTGATCATTATGAAGGCCCCATTGTTCCCCTTTATGCTTCCCCAAATGCACATTTTCACCCACAACATAATCTTATTCTATGCTTGGAATTCAGCATTTTTTGCAAGCATAACTAAATATCAAGTCAAACTCATCCTGCACTCACAGCAGTAATGTCATTTGGTAGCTACTTTTGGTTACAAAGTTAAAAAAAATAATAGACATGGATACAAAGCTTTAAGGAAAACAATATTTAAACCCAGACAATTCTTTCATGTCTGCAACACATGCTTTTAAGGTCACTGGGAGGATGCTTCAGCTGCACAGTGGGTGGGCCAGGCTGCTGGGAGGAAACCTCAACACCAAGGCTGTGGGTCAATCCATCAGGAGGGGCTTCAGAAACATGGTGGGCTAAGGCAAAAGCAGTGGCCTTGAGAAATTATCTGACCACAGGAAACTCAGCCTCAACCTGTCTGTACCTGAAGGAGTGGCCATCTGAGTCTTCAACCTGCAGGCACCTGGAGAAATGATATCAAAGACTCAAACTCAGACAATTCTGGAAATAGTAAATCTGGGTAAATGATCAGGAACTATAGAAGCAAGCATAAACAACAGAATACAAGAGATGGAAGAGAAAATCTTAGGCATTAATTATATAGTAGAGGAAATAGATCCTCAGCCAAAGGAAATGTTAAATTCCATATATTCTTAACACAAAATATCCAAAAAATCTGGGACACCATGATAAAAATGAACTTAAAAATATTAGGAATTGAAGAAGTCCAGCTCAAAGTCACAGAAAATATATTCAACAAACTCATAGAAAACTTTCCCAATATAAGGAAGGACATGCCTATGAACATACAAGAAATTTACAGAACGACCTGTCTATAAAAATACAAGCAGCTTACAGAAGACAAAACAGACTGTACCAAAACAAATGTCCCCTCACCACATAATAGTCAAAACACTAAACATACAGAGCAAAGAAAGAATATTAAGAGCTGCGAAGGAAAAAGACCAAGTAACATATAAAGGCAGAATTATCAGAATTACACCCACCTCTCAGTGGGAACAATGAAAGCCAGAAGGTCCTGGTCAGACATTATTATGACACAAAGGGACCGTAGATCCCAGCCCAGACTATTATATACAACACAGCTTTCAATCAACATAAACATAAAAACAAATATTCTATGACAAAACCAGATTTATTCAATACCTATACACAAATACAGCCCTACAGAAAGTATTAGAAGGAAAACTCTGACCCAAGGAAGTTAGGTATACCTACAAAAACACAGGAATTAGATAATCCCACAACAGAAAATCCTAAAGAAGAGTAACACAATACATTATCAACAAAAACAACAAAAGCAAAAATATCAGTAACTAACAATCAATGGTTATTAATATCCCTTAATACCAATGGACTCAATTTACCTATAAAAAGACACAGGGTAACAGATCAGATATGAAAACAAAATCCATCCTTCTGCTGTATACAAGAAATGCCCCTTAATTACAAAGACAGATATTAGCTCAGAGTAAAGATTTGGAAAAAGATTTTCCAGTCAAATGGACCAAAAAGCAAGCTTGTGTAACTATCCTAATATCTAACACAATAGACTTCGAACTAAAATTAATCAAACGAGATAAAAAAGTCATTTCATATTCATCATAGGAAAACCAAGATGAAATCTCAATACTAAACATCTATGTCCCAAATACAAGGGCATGCTCATTTGTAAAAGAAACATTACTAAAGCTTAAATCTCACATCAAGTCCCACAAACTAATAGTAAGAAATTTTAACACCCCACTCTCAACAATGGACAGGTCTGTCAGACAGAAGTTTAACAGAAAAATAAAGGAATAGATGTTATGATTCAAATGAGTTTAACAGATATCTACAGAATATTCCACCTCACAAAAGACTATACCTTCTCAGCACCTCATGGATCCTTTCTCTAAAATCTACCACATACTTGGTAACAAATCAAATCTCAACAGATACAAAAAAGAAATAGAGAGAGAAAGAAAGAGAGAGAGAATTGGAGTAATCCCATGTCTTATTGGATTGTCATGGCTCAAAGTTATAATTCAACAACAACACTAATTGCAGAAATCCCACAAACTTAGGGAAACTAAACAATGCTCAACTGATTCACCACTGGGTCAAGAAAAAGAAAGAAAGAAAGAAATTAAGGACTTCCTAGAGTTCAACAAAAAAATGACTGCAACTTACTCCAATTTATGGGACACAATGAAAGTTCATAGCCCTAAATATCTACATAAAGAAGCCGGAAGAATCCTACACTAGCAAATTAACAGAATTGAAAGCTCTAGAACAAAAGAAAGCAAACTCACCCAGGAATACTAGATGACAGGAAATAATCAAATTGAGAGGTGAAATAAGCAAAATAGAAACAACAAAGTAATACAAAGAATCAATGACATCAACAAATGGTGCTAGCCTAACTGGGTGTTGACTTGTAGAAGAATGCAACCATATCCATATCTATCACCATGCACAAAACTCAAGTCCAAATGGCTCAAAGACCTCAAAATAAAACCAAACACAGTGAGCCTCATGAAAGAGAAATTCAGAAGTACACTTAAATGCATTGACACTAGAGACCAGTTCTTAAATATATTTCCAGCAGCAGAGACACTGAGAGCAACAATTAATAAATGGAACCTCCTGAAACTGAGAACCTTCTGTAAAGTAAGGACATTACCAAAAAGACAAAACAGCAGCCTACAGAACGGGAGATCTTCACTAATGCCAGATTTGACAGAGGACAGATCTTCCAAATATACAAATAACTCAAGAAGCTAGACATCAAAAGAACAAATAATACGATAAAAAATGGGGTACAGACCTCAACTGAGAAATATAAACAAAGGAATCTCAAATGGATGAAAGACAGTTAAGAAATGATGAACTTTTATTGCCATCAGAGAAATGCAAATAATATAATTCTGTGATACTATCTTATGCTTGTCAGAATGGCCAAGATCAAAAACACTGATGACAGCTCATGCTGGAGAGGATGTAGAGTAAGGGAAACATTCCTTCATTCCTGGTGGGAATGCAAATTTGTTCAGCCACTTTGGAAATCTGTAAGGCAGTTTATTAGAAAATTAGGAATCAATCTACCTCAAGGCCCAGCAGTACCATTTTGGGCATATCCAAAAAGATGCTCAGTCATGCCACAAGGACATTTGCTCAACTATGTTCATAGCAGCATTACTCATAATAGACAAAACCTGGAAAAAAACTTAAATATCCCTCAACCAAAGAACGGATAAAGAAAATGTTGTACATTTACACAATGGATTCTTACTCAGTGGTAAAATATAGTGACATCTTGAAATTTGCAGTCAAATGGAGGGATCTAGGGAAAAACATATACTGAGTGAAGTGACCCAGACCCAAATAGAAAAATATAATATGTTCTCACTCATAAGCAGAGATAAGCTATAAAGCAAAGGATAATCAGCCTGCAGTCTACAACTCAGAGAACATAGAGAACAAAGAGGACCCTAAGAGAGACATACATGGATCCAGTTAGAAAGGAGAAAATGACAAGATCTCCTGATTAAATAGGGAGTATGGCAGGCAGGGAGGAGAGTGGAAGGACAGAGGGGAGGTAGGAAAGGGAGTGGGAAAAATGTATAACTCAATAAATCATTAAAAAAGAAGCTTGAATTAGGAAAGAGATTATTGTTACAGTGTTATTAAACAAAATACTCTGAGGTTCAACAATGTCCATCCTCCTTTATTGAAAGTTTGTAACCTACAAAAAAGCATAAGCAGCAACAAAGAAAGCTGACCAACAATAAGTTTTTAAATAGTCTTTTTTTTTTACAAGAGGGAACCATGTCTCAATCTCTCTGTAAAAGGCAGACTTTCACAAAACATCTTTCCCAATCTCACAATACCATATTTCTGACATCAATAAAAGCACCTATGTATGGCAAATATGGATTTATACATCCCACATTTTGCATTGCATTTTTTACTCTCTAATTATACTATATCCTACCTAGTCTTCTATGCTTGGTGTCCAGGTAACTTTCTCTTAACAGTTGGCACTATATCTATTCCTGACAGTTTTTCCCTATTCTCTGTATGCATGCTGTACTCTCCTTTCCAAAACCATAAGACATGATTAATCTTCCAAATATTGCTTTCTCATAGGTCCCTAACTGTCTCTATTGAGTCAGACAAGTTCCCAGGATTGGGAGTTGTAATTAGTAAGTCCAGATCTTAAATTTGAGAAGCATTAGTCCCCTGTTGAATATTAAAGGAAAATATGTGAGAAACAGCAGTATTTCAGGAGAAAATTACAGCTTTTGCTTGTGTGACTAACAAAGTAAAACTGAAGACCACCCAAAGAGTCAACAATATAACGATAGTGAAAAGAATATACAAGCTGCTCAAATTTTGCAGATTCTCATTCTTTTCCATGGACTACCGATCCTTGTGAGGTGAGAGAATTTTCCACAGGCTTCTTGCCCTAAGGAATCCCATTGAACAGTTGGTAGTATGCTATTATAAGAATAGGCTTCATTGTTCCCAACATACACACACTCACATCCCTCTCACACTCAGACAGATAGAAACACACACAAATGTACATATATATGCAGCCTTCTGCATTCATATAATGTTAACTATATATGATTTCAGGGCTGAGCACTTGGTATTGAATCAACTGGTATGTGTTTTCCCAGGGTGATGTGGCATGCCCTTCTGTATACTGCAAATATGTGTTACTTTTATTGGTTGATGAATAAAGCTGCTTTTGCCTATGGCAAAGTAGAATATAGCTAGGCAAGAAATCCAAACAGAAAAGAGGGGAAAAAAGAAGATGGAGTCAGGTAAATGCCAGCAGTCACCAGGTAAGCATGATGTGAGGTAGCAAGCCGCAAGTCCTGTTGTTACATCTGCTATGTTGAAAAGACAAGCAGGGCAGAACCAACAGCCAAAGTGGCCACTTTGGTCCAAGCTACACTTGCTTACCAATTTAAAAGTGATCAAAAAATATTATAGATATGCAATAAAGATTAAGACAAAAAACTTTAAATGGGTCACAGAGAGAGGAGAAATATAAACAATTATAAAAAGAAATAGAAAAAAATAAAGTTTTTAAAAAGACAGTAAAATAGTATAAAAGAAAAAACATATAAAGATTGAAAATACAGAGGGAGTCTGGAGCCTGTATCAAATTGTGCTGATTCTGAATTTTTTTGATGTCTGATGAATAAGAGACAGCTGCTGAGAGACAAGAGATTGAGAAACAGACTGATAAAATATACCAACATGAATATTTTAAAAATGCCTTAGCTTTAAGACAGAAGTAAGAAAATATATTTGTAAAATGGAACTTAAAAATGCATTACTTTGGAAAAGTGAGCTGTAGGAACTCCTTCGACCAATAACCTTTAAGATAACAGCCCACTTGGGTGTGATCTCTTCAACTATAAATGCAACTGTAAAATGATCTCTCTCACTTCAAGCTCTGGCTTCTGCCTGCGATATTTGGTTCCTGTTCCCTGTTTGTGCAGAGCACTGTCATTTAGGACTGTGATCTGTCAGCCTAACTCCAAATAAATAACCGTTTATTATATGTAATTCTGAACTAGTGTGGGATTATTTTGTAACTTCCATCATTACCTGGTGCCCAAACATGGAGCTCAGTCACCCACCCTTTTTGGAATTGGTTCTTCAGCTGCTTGGCCCATTGAGCACTGACTCTACCATGACACTCAGACGAAGCACCTTGCTGCTCAATGCAACCTGACTCATGACCTATATGCTGCCTCTCAGCACATTACACATCATTCCACACATTGCTGCCTGCAGTCTCTGTGGTGCACACAGTCTGCAACTCGCACTGACAGGAAACTGTGGATTTTCTCTTTATCCTAGTCCCAAATTCTTAGAATCATTTGATCACCTTAATAACTGCTCTTAATTTGTTAAACAAAGCAAATTTTTCAGTACCTAAGTAAGCAATACGTGGTGTTCATTTCTCACCCACACGGCTGCCACCGTGACACCTGCTGGCCGATAACGATTATTACACCTACTCCAATGTATTGTAATTGCCTTACAACAGTTAAGATCTGAAAAATTGCAAAAAATACCGATAACATAACTATCCAGGAGTTCAATAATTATTTTTCTTATACTATGGATGGTATTCTACAAGGCTTTTGTGATTTTCCTTCTACATCCCTTTATTTTATTCTAGGAATTAGTTTTGTTTTTCATATTATATCATTAAAAAAGGTTTGATAACAGGGCCAAGAATGAGGCATTTTTAGAAATAATAGTCTTTACAGACTAATAATGAACAGCTATTGAGGAGAATAATACTATGTAGAGGGATAGACTCAATTTGACAGAATTATCTGAAAGAATTTGTGCTGTTGAATTTAACTATTGGAATCTGTTGAAAAGTTTTGATAGATTAATGAATAAGGTATCTCTCCAGGAAGGTAATATGTACAAAATCAAAATTATGACCAATGGATGAGACATTATCATTGCTGGACAAGTCTCATACCTTCGAATCCTCAATGAGGGCATTAGAGCAGAACATTGGGCAGGAGATTCAGAGTTTACAAAAAGCTGTAGTAAAAAGAATTGAACAGTTTGAGGAATTTATTGAAATTGATGAGCAGGTACAGAAGGTACAAGGACAGAATTTAGCCTCATCACTATGTGCCAGACCCTGGGATGACTTACACAGAGTTTTGACTGCATATTCAATAATTTCCTTGGAAAGACTATCTGGTACAAAGTACCCTAAGGTAGTCAAAGAATATACATGGGAGCCAATACATATGAGCAATCTAAAAGAAATTTAACAAGAAATAGTTTCTTATGGACTACTTTGCTTTTTGTCAGGGAAATGGAGAAAATGTGGGCTTCAAGAAATAAGGCTACCCTACACAATTGGCTTCAATTAATCTCAGAATAGAATACCCAGTTTAACATTACTGCAGTTCCAAGAACTCATGTTTCTGGAAAGGATATTATAAATATTATAAACAAAAGTCACCAGCCATTCAGGCTGTACAAAAACACAAGGCAACTTGCAAACCTTCAGAGGTACTAACAGCCTTGCCTTTAAAATAGTCAACTGAAAAAAACCATATAGATTAAATAATGACCTTTAACAGAAGACAAACTGCAGGCTTTAGAGCAGATAGTACAGGAGCAACAAGATACTCACCATATTTAAGAATCAACCAGCCATTGGAATTCTCCTGTATTTGTTGTTAAAAAGAAATTTGGAACACGGAGAATGGAGACAGATCTAAGAGCTATCAACAGGGACATTCAACCTTTGGTCCCACTACAATCTGGAATTCTTCTGTCTTCTCTATTAACAAAAGGATGGCCTCTTACAGTTATTGATTTAAAAGGTTTTTTCTTCACTATACCTTTACAAGAAAAGGACAGAGAAAAATTTGATTTTATAGTGCCTACTTATAATAATTTTCAGACACTAGGAGATACCAGTGGACTATCTTTCCACAGGAATGCTTAATAGCTCCATCCTGTGCCTTACTTTGTACGTCAGCCATTGGAAATAATACACAAGCAATTTCCTAAGTCTATAATTTACCATTGCATGGATGACATTTACTATCTGATTCAAATCCTAATACTTTAGAAAGAATGTTTGAAGAGGTAAAGAAAGTTTTGTCTACATGGGAATTATAAATTGCTCCTGAAAAATTCAAAGATTCTGTGAATAACCTTGGTTACAAAATAGATTTGCAGAAAATTAGAACACAAAAGGCACAAATTAGGAGAGACCAATTGCAGACTCTTAATGACTTTCAAATATTGTTAGAAGGTTTTTCCAGTTTATGTCCAGTTGTTGGGATAACACTTGATCTAATAATTTATTTAAGCAAAACCTTAAATGTTGACAAAGACTTGAATAGTGCCAAAGAATTAATAGCTGAAACAGAAAAAGAATTGATGATCATTGAGGAGAAATTACAGGAAGCACATGTGGATAGGGTTAATCAAAATCTTAATTGTATTCTAGTCATATTGCCTTCCAAAATTTCCCCTACAGGAATTTTCATGCAGAGGAAAGATATTATTTTAGGATGGATCTTTTTATCACATAAACCAAGTAGAAAATTTAAAAGTTATGTGGAAACGGTCTCTGAATTAATTACAAAAGGAAAATTCAGACTTTATCAATTAGCAGGTATAGACACAGCAGAGATTATAGTGCCTTTTACTACTGATAAAATTAAAACGTTATGGGAACAGTGAACCGTGGCAGAGAGCTTGTTCTAATTTTTTTTATAAATTAATAGCAACTATCCTAAAAGCATTAAACTTAACCTTATAAAGATAACTACTTTGATTCTTCCCCGAATTATATGTGACACACCATTAACTGGACCCGATACATTTTATACTGATGCAAAGGCAGGTTAGGAATCAGAAGAATTAATTAAGTTAGAGCAAAACCCTTATAATTCTGTCTAAAAGGCAGAGTTATATGCTATTCTCATGGTACTAAGGGATTTTAAAGAACCTCTAAACACATTATTGATTTACAATATGCAGAAAAATTTGTCTTACATATTAAAACTGCTGAATTTATACCAGATAATACAGAATTGACTTCATTATTCATTCAAGTTCAAGACATAATCAGGAATAGTTTTTGTCCCATATACATAACACACATCTGATCCCATATGGGTCTGCTAGGTCCTCTAGCTAAGGTAATGCAGAAATTGACCAATTATTAATTAGAAGGGTGCTGGAGGCTGCAGAATTTCATAAGAAATATCATGTCAATAGCAAAGGTTTAAAGAAAGGGTTTTTTACTACATGACAACAAGCTAAGGAGATTATAAAGAGATGGTCTACTTGTTCTTCCTATAACCAAATACCATTACCTTAAGGGAGTAACACAAAGAGTACTCAAAGGAATGAGATCTGGCAGATGCATATGTTCTACTTTACAGAATTTGGAAATTTAAAATATATACAACACACCATTGACATTTATTCAGGTTTTCAATGGGCAACTGCTTCAGTAATCACACATTTATTAGAAGTTATGGCTATCATGGGTATACCTGCACAATTTTTTAACACTGATGAGAAAGAAACAACAGCAGCAGAGAGACATTGGATAATAGAAAAAACTTCTGAATTAAATAAGTTGGTATATTTCAAGAATGTGTTGACCTCACAATGGAAGGCAGGAGATGTGCTATGTTGGGGAAGGGGTTTTGCTCTTGTTTCCATAAGAGAAGAAAAGCTATGGGTATCATTAAAATTAATAAAGATTCGGTTTGAAAAAGATAAACCTCTTGAGACACAGAAATGACAGCTCATCCACAGAGGTGACAATCAAATAGGTGGTAAAAGAAACCTCATAAGGGTTGGGGCAGGGTTCTGTTCTTGTTTTTGCAGGAAAATATTCATCCTCAAAGAGTTGAGAGACCTTGGACATCTGGATGCCTAAAGATTAAAAATAGCTATCCAGAAAGGATCACCAAGCAGAGAAATCTGATTTATGATGCTATGTCATCTTCATGGTAAAAAATTGATTATCTGTACATGTATACATCTCTAGTTAAAAATCAGAGCTGGCTTTAGAGTTGGACAATGGCTATCCTTATCTAAATCCAAGCATGTTGTTGAAAGAAAAATTCAGAATTTCTGTCTCATGTCAGGAGCCATCAGGTATGGGACAGAAAAAAGATAGATTTTAAGGAAATATCTTACTTTTCTCCATGCCTACTTTGTCTATATGACATCTTTCATTGAATATATGTCGATATGAATAATGTTTAAGTTTTCAACAATGAAAATGTAGATTTTCCTGCAGTAATCTTTGAAGCTTACTGGCAGAAGGTGGGGCCCCATACAACAACTCTACCATACAACAACTCTATCTAACAGCACTACTATGAGATGGGTTTTGTGTACCAGCTGTGGAAATGGCATCCTCTTTACTACATTCTGGCCAGAATTCCAAATAAGAACTTCAGAAAAACCCTGTCGACTACTCATAGACTTTTTGCAATTATATAACACATTATTGAAACTTAATCATCATTTTACTTTTACAGGATCCCACATAGCCCTCATGACAGCTAGATGCAATTCTAGAAGACAATGTCTCCTATCCCAACAAAGTTTGTCCTCATGGTTAGGGACACCATTTAGGGGTTGATTATTACTCATATAGGTTTGGGGGTTGGAGTGAAAATTATGTAGGCACAGAGATCTCAAAAAAAGGAAAACTGAAAGGGATAATAGGTAGATTAGTGTGAACTTACTCACACTACTAATAATTATAATGAGTAATAGAGTGAATAATTGTAAGTTATTATTTGTGGACAATTTACATAGGTATAGATTTTTGTATATTGATACAATTTCAAATTATATTTGTTATATTTAATATGCTCCTATTTCTGTTTACAATATTTCTACACCTATACAAATTTACTTTGTCAGATTGTATGCATGCATGTTTCTACCTCTGTTTAAGACATTTTGTATATTGATGCAATTTTAGGCTATTTATCATATTGCATTATATATTGATACCTCTGATCAAGATATGTATACATTGTTTATATTTATACATTGATAACATATTATACATTGTTTACATGTGCAGATGTTTAAAGATTATTTAATATTCTGATATGAAGACTTAATCTTTAACTTATATGAGAAATAAGTACTATAAGTCAATAATCATTCATGTTTGTTATACTTTTAGTCAGACTAATTGGGTTCTTTAGCTATTTAGAGATTGTATTACACATAGATAGGTAACCTTCAACCACCTCAGAGATCTGTAGAACATGGCATTTAAATAACTTAGGATTCTGTTGACATGAGACATGAATGCTACTGACAGCACTGATCTATTCCTGAGAGAGTATTGAGCACCAAAGACATTCCACTTGGAGTTTTTTCTTCTTGGTACAACTGACCATTGGGCAAGGAACTGTCTATGCTTCGAACACTCACAAAGTGCACAATGCCCTGACTGGACAAGCAGGATAAAAGGAAAAAGACAGCGAAACCTTGCCAAGACAGGGTAAGATGATTCTGAAAATTTTCCTGACCCCGAAATTGGTCTGTCAATTACTCTAGTCCTTAGTCAAAGTTGGATGCTTTAACATTTCAAATAAGACTTAGGTTGATTTCTCAGGCAGCCAGTTGTCTCTGTCATCTACTGCATATTTTGGAGGCTGCTTGACTGCACTTCCTATCTACTGAAATAATATTATCTCCCTTCTCAGGCCTTCAATGTGGTTGAACATTAGGTAGTAATAATTACTGTCCTCTTTTTTTGAATTTTTTTTATTTATTTATTTTTCCATACATTGTTTTGTTTTATTTTTCCATTCAAGAACATAATTAAAGAAATAAATTTTTTTTTCCTTTCTTCCCCTTCTCCCGGTCCCCTCCCACTACCCCCACCCCTCCTCCCTCCCCCTTCTTCCTTGAAAGAGGGCATGCTGCCCTGCCCTGTTGGAAGTCCAAGGCCCACCCCCATCCCTTCTGGCCTAGGAAGGAGTGCATTCAAAAAGACTCGGTTCTCAAAAAGTTAATACATGCAGAAGAGATAGGTCCTGGTGTCATTGTTAGTGGGTTCTCCATCTGCCAACTTTCGCCGCCACATTCAGAGAGTCTGGATTGATCATATGCTCATTCAGTCCCAGTCCAGGTGGATTGGTGTGCTCCCATTAGTTCAGGCACACTGTCTCAGTAGGTGGACCAGCCCCTCACGGTCCTAACTTCCTAACTCATCTTCTCCCACCTTCTGCTCTTCACCTGCACCTTGGG
>PVIU01030586.1:0-15913 GCA_004026605.1 Ondatra zibethicus | reverse complement strand
GAGTCTTTTTGAATGCACTCCTTCCTAGGCCGGGAGGGATGGGGGTGGGCCTTGGACTTCCAACAGGGCAGGGCACCATGCCCTCTTTCAAGGAAGAAGGGGGAGGGAGGAGGGGTGGGGAGGTAGTGGGAGGGGACCGGGAGAAGGGGAAGAAATGTAAAAATTTTATTTCTTTAATTATGTTTTTGAATGGAAAAAAATAAAACAAAACAATGTATGGAAAAAAAACAATGAACTCATGAAAAAAGAGATTGTGAATGAAATATCACCAGAGAAAGATGAATTTAGAGACACATACCATATCCACCAGCTTATAGCAAAAACTGGAAGAGCTGGAAAAAAGATAAGAACCCTTAAATTGGGGATTTTCATACACTTCAGGAGCTGTAATGGCAAAAAAAATAGATAACAAGGAAGAACAAATGATCAATGTACTCACATATTTGGAAACTCTTTAAAAAGAAATAAAAATAAATACCTTTATGGTGCACACATATAAATCCAGCATTTACTAAATTACTAAATCTCCTAAATGCTGGATTTATATATGCGCACCATAAATAATGACACACAAGGCAAATTATCAGGTTACCAATAAGATCAAGAAACTTGACCACAGTTCTTCCATGTTGACACATTCCTCTCTCTGAGTAGCAGCAGAGGTCAGGAACAGAGTGTGTTAGAGGCTCCAATCTTGAGATTTAAGGTGTCTGTTGAGTTTAGACCGCAGGTTTGCAGTGTGCCTCTGGCAGTGTCCTGCCTTGTACAGCATTGTCCTCTGTACTCACTGACTGTTCCCCACAGTGTTCTCCAAAGACAGAGTAGCAGCTGAGTGAAGCCTAAAGAGGCTGTCAGCAGATACTTTTCTGGCTCTTTTTCAAGTTTTAATATCCTGTATTGGTTCACAGCCAGTGACTAAGCATCTTGACCTTTGTTTAGGAATTTACCAAAATGAAATGCTTTGGTGCAGTGTTTGGGAGCAGGTTTTAGTGGCATGAGCCTGGAGGGATACCATTAGGAAATGGACATGAGGCTGTACCTTTATTTTTTGTTTGTTTTTTTCTTTTTTCTTTTGTTTTTCCATTCAAAAATTGACACTTCCTCCCCTTCTCCCATTCCCCTCCCACTCCCCCACTAACCCTCCTCCCTTCCCTTCCATCCTTAAGAGAGGGCAGGATACCCTGCCCTGTGGGAAGTCCAAGGCCCTCCCCCCTACATCCAGGAAAGGGAGAGTGTTTTAGTCCTAATTAAGTTCATCCTTCTCCCCCATCTGAAGGATGCTAAGAACAAAAGTGGGCTTCCCATGTGTTAGTTCTGGTACCAAATCACCATATACTTGTCTATTGAGAAGTCACTTTCCTACCTCAGCCTGGCAGCTTCCGTTGGAGGATCATGAAGTGTCCTCGGGGACTTCACAGACTTGACCCTGTCGGGTTTCCTGCTCATGGTCACACCTATTGAACAGCTCTTCTGAATGGCAAGTCAGAGACAGGGATCCTAGGGGAAGGGGTCGATGTGGTAGAAACGGACTGTGTCCCTTGGCTAGCGATTGTTAGAAAGGCAGCCCCTGGACCTGATTCACTGACAAGTCCAGATGCACTGTGACATTTCAGATATGCAAATGCTAAGGTTGTGACATGCCACCTTATCAGGAAATATTTGAGGAGCTTCGATCTACACCCAAGGAAAAAAGTGCATGGGCTGTGAAAAACTAGATAACCTGGTAGTGATGTTCCATTCTCAAAATATCAGATGAAAGGCAGACACTCTTAAAAGGAAAGCCACTGAAGAAAAAAGTTGAATAACAATTTATATTTGACTTTTAATGTTCTCATCAGAAATTCTTTTTTTTCACTTCACCACACACTTTTTTTTCCATTCAAAAATTTCCACTTCCCCCTCCTCCCATTCCCCTCCCTCTCCCTCCCCAACTCATCCTCCTCCCTCCCCCTCCAGCCTTAAGAGAGGGCAGGGTACCCTGCCCTGTGGGAAGTCCAAGGCCCTCCCCCCTACATCTAGGCCTAGGAAGCTGTGCATCCAAATAGACTAGGATCCCAAAAAGCCAGTACATGCAGTAGAAACAAGTCCCAGTGCCTTTATCAATGGCTTCTCAGTCAGCCCCCATTGTCAGAGAATCCAGTTTGATCCCATGCTCATTCAGTCCCAGTCCAGCTGGATTTGGTGAGCTCCCATTAGATCAGGCACACTGTCTCAGTGGGTGGACCAACCCCTCGCTATCCAGACTTCCTTGCTCATCTTCTCCCTCCTTCTGCTTTTCAACTGGATCTTGGGAGCTCAGTCCATTACTCTAATGTGGGTGTGGGTCTCTGTCTCTATCTCCATCCATTAGACGAAATTTCTATGGTGATATTCAAGATATTCATCAGTGTGACTATGGGACAGGCCAATTCAGGCACCCTCTCCTCTGCTGCACAAGGACCTAGCTGGTGACATCCCCATGGACACCTGGGATCCCCCCTAGAGCCAAGTCTCCTGCCAACCCTAAAATGGCTCCCTTAATGTAGATATCTTCTTCACTGCTCCAACATCTGCCCTTCCTCTATCTCCACCCTCCCACTCCCCCAGGCTCTCCCCAGTCCTTCCCTTCTCCATTCTCCTTCCCCTTCTCCCCCTCCCCCAGCCCCACCCCAAGCCTTACTCCCACCCCTGTGCTTCCAACTTTTGCCTGGCTATCTCATTTGCTTCCAATTTCCAGGACGATCTATATATGTTTTTGGAGGGTTCACCTTGCTATTTGACTTCTGTAGGCTTGTGAACTATAGGCTTAATGTCCTTTCTTATGGCTAGAGTCCACTAATGAGTGAGTACATACCATATTCATCTTTTTGGGTCTGGGTTATCTCACTAAGGACAGTGTTTTCTATTTCCATCCATTTGCATGCAAAATTCAAGATGTCATTGTTTTTTACCACTGAGTAGTATTCTAATGTGTAAATATTCCACATTTTCTTTATCCGTTCTTCCATTGAGGGGCACCTAGGTTGTTTCCAGAACCTGATCGAAGAGAAAGTGGGAAGTAGCCTGCAAAACTTGGGCACAAGAGACTACTTCCTGAGTATAACCCTGGTGGCACAGACAATAAGAGCAATAATGAATAAATGGGACCTCCTGAAACTGAGGAGCTCCTGTAAAGCAAAGGACATAGTCATTAAGACAAAAAGGCATCCTACTGAATGGGAGAAGATCTTCACCAACCCTACATCAGACAAAGGTCTGATCTCCAAAATATATAAAGAACTCAAGAAACTAGACATTAAAATTCTAAATATCCCAATTAAAAAATGGGGTAATGATCTGAACAGAGAATTCTCAACAGAAGTTCAAATGGCCAAAAGATACTTAAGGTCATGTTCAACTTCCTTAGCGATCAGGGAAATGCAAATCAAAACAACTTTGAGATACCATCTTACACCTGTCAGAATGGCTAAAATCAAAAACACCAAGGATAGCCTATGCTGGAGAGGATGTGGAGTAAGGGGAACACTCATCCGTTGCTGGTGGGAATGCAAACTGGTCCAACCACTTTGGAAATCAGTGTGGTGGTTTCTTAGGAAATTGGGAATCAACCTACCTCAGGATCCAGCAATACTACTCTTGGGAATATACCCAAGAGATGCCCAACCATACTACAAAAGCATTTGTTCAACTATGTTCATAGCAGCATTAATTGTAATAGCCAGAGGCTGTACCTCTAAACTAATGTGTGGTTGATATCAAATAGACAAAAAGCACACTCAAGAGAAAAAGAGGACACTGGGTCAGTGTGACTCAGAGAAGAAGAACCTTGCATTTGAGGTGTGTGTGTGTGTGTGTGTGTGTGTGTGTGTGTGTGTGTGTGTGTGTATTGAATGTATCCGTGGCAAAGGCATATATTAATTATGTTTATAGGAAAGAAATCTGAAAAATATGTGATATACTACTGATGACACAAACTTAACAGAAGATAAGTCTGTGGTTTAAAGCATGAGAGGTATATTGTTATTTGAAATAATAAGAGAAGGATATAAAAGCCATATGAGGAAGGTGTCATCTTGAATGACAGACACAATGGAGAAATGTAAAGGAAAGATGAGAAAAGAAAGCCTGGACCTAAAGTCTTCATGGGATTCATGCCTACCCTCAGAGACTATGACAGGAAAGATAGAGGAGACTCTGGATTGACCAAGGACACATGGTATATGCCACTATGCCTCAGTTTTTCATCTTTACAGGCAGAGTGTTAACAGTATGGTTAAGTAGATATGAAATTGGCAAAGCATCAGTATAGTATAATGCCTGTGAGCACACATCTGGTCAGATTTTTATGGGCTTATGTTTCTACTCTAGTACTCATTAGTTGTGCAGAAGGTAAAGAAGGAAGAAAAAAAACAGTGTAGTTTTTCTTCTGAACCTTCTAATCCTTGGTTCTCTTGACCTATTCCAATAATGGCAATTCAGATCTTAAAATAATGCTAACAGGATTTCCCTGAAGATTTAAAAGTCAACTTTGGGCATTGCTACTTGAATATTGCTTAGGGTTAGATATTAGAAACTCTGAAACAAGAAACCAGTGCTATTGCTCAGCAGCTCAAGGCACTTGTAACCAAGACAAATGACCTCAGTGCCATTCTCAGAACTCACATAGTGGAAGAAGAAAGCCTTGGCATACACGCCATGGCATGCCATAACCACACATATAAACAACAAATATGTAAATACAATACCACTTAAAAAAGAAATGTTATGATAAAAGTAACAGAAAATACATCACTTCTAAAATCATTAGAGAAATTAGGGTTTTCATTTGGAAGAAACTTTCAACATGACTGTGATGGGGCACACTGGTGATACCAGCATCTGAGAGACAGGCATGGTGTCTGCAAGCTTCAAATTCAGCTATGAGAACTATATACATATCAAAAATAACAAAACTAAAATAGGTAAAAACCTGAATTAAGTGGCCTCATTAAATACCTGGATTAAATTCCTACCACTCATGTTAATTCATTTAAAATGAAACTCACATAAAAGGAGGGACTTTCCACAGATGTGTGGGTGGGGCAGGCAGGGAGGAACTGGTGGCTGGGGCATCTTTGAAGCGATGTCAGGCAAGCGCTAAGAGATCCTAAGCTGAAGCAGAACTTGGGGCCAATCATGGAGACCGTGAAGGAAGCTTTTAGAGCAGATGGAAGACAAATGCCAATCCTTGGAGAAAATGACTATGATTTGGTGAAAAGAGAAAGAGAAAATTGCAAAACAGGGAAACAAACCCACCGGGAAAGGAAGTTCTCACAACACAACTAGGGACGGAGAACTGGCCCAATGGGTTCCCTAAGAACATTTGGAAGCAGTTCCCAAAGCGTTGAAGATCTCTGTATGCTGTTACTTATTCAGACTCGACATTCATATTAGAAGCACTACTGCGTCTGCATTGAGGCAAGGGAGCCTGTAGGCCTGGAGGTGGCCTTTGTGTTGCTGCCAGGCTGTGATGACTCCTCTGTCTCAAGGGGACAGCTTGGCTTTTAAAGAGCTTGATGCTACTCCGAGTTCTGCCTACCAGCTTTCAAAGTCCTTATATTTAAAAGATGCCTGATTGCCCCGCCTGAAGCTTCCTCTACTGGAGGGTTCCCAGCTGGACACAGATTCTCTGCTGCCTCCTGGCCATACATTCGGATCTAGCAACTTACTCATCTACACGATTGTGCTCAATTGTTCGCCCTGTGGTGGGCTCAGCGTGTCACCCAATGGCACCGTGTGCCACTAAGGATGCAGGATCAAGTGAGACATGAAGCCTGCCCCGTGGGAAAACAAAAGCAGTAATTACCTGATGAGCTGTACAGGTACAAAGTATGGAGCAAACACTGAAGGTGGAGCCTGGCTACCTAAGCATGTGTCAATGCAAATGACACTTCAGCCTCCCGCTCCTTTTTTTTTTTTAATGAGCTTTAAACATAATCGGTCTGTGAGTAGCTGTTGTTCGCTACAGATAGGCCTCACTTTAAGAGGGCATTCCTGATTCTCTTGACTTGCCAGTTACTGTCCCATGTGATCCATGGCTGCCTGGGGTATTTATTATTGCACAACAGTACAGGTGTGATATCTCTACAAGAGCCAAAGGCCACAGCCACCATAGGAAGCACAGGATTTTCGCCTAACAAGCAATCAAGACCCTGGTTTTGGTTTTGTTTTCTTACTGAACTGAGGTGTTGCCTGAAAAACACAGGTTTAAAAAAAATACAGTTTTACTTTACATCTGTCTTAGAAAGTATACAGGTTTCAGTGAGAGATTTGAAAGAATTTTTCCTTCTCTGTTTTCTTAAGGATATTCTTAGACACTATGTCTCACAATTTTTTAACATCTGAACAGAAAAGAGCCTTAAAAATGGTTGGACGCATGACTTTTGTCCTGTTCTCGAATCTAGTCCTTACTCCTTCATGTTGGCATCGAGAACTGTCCAACAGTGGGTGGCACAATGCTGTGTTCATGCCTGGTCCATGCTCCGGAAGACTTCAGAACAAAGACTTCCATTATCTGTAGAGCATTACATAATCTCCAAATTGCTTTCACGTGTGTATCCTCTTTTGATTGCAGCTGGTGTTGTCACTGTCTTATAAAAACAGCCACCCAGATGGCTGGGTTATAGTCACCACTTCATAGAATAGTGACAGTCAAATCTTTTCAATGCTCCTGTGTAACTGTCTGAAAAAATAATTATGGGCACTCAAATTATGAAACTACAGGTTTCAGGGAGACACATGGCACATGCCTGCAGTCTCAGCCCTTGGAATGCTAAACAAGATTGCAAGTTCAAGGCTAGTTGGGGTTGCATAGAGAGTGTTTGCCTTGAAACAAACAAACAAACAAACAAAAGAACAGGAGAGAGTGGCTCAGTTTTTAAAAGTGCTTGTTGTATGTGCCAGGAGACCGGAGTTCAGATCCACGCACATACCCAAACTCTGCCTGCAGTGCTGTGCATGCATAATCATGGGGCTGAGAAAGAGGAGACAGTAGCTTCCTGTAGCTCATTGACCTAGTAAAATCAGAGAACTCCAAGTTAGTCAAGTGTGGTGGTTAGAAAGAAAATGGCCCCCCAATGGGAGTGGCACTAATAAGAGGTGTGACCTTGTTGGAGTAGGTGTGGTCCTGTTGAAGGAAGTGTGTTACTGTGGAGGTGGGCTTTGAGGTCTCATATATGTGCAAGCTATGCCCAATGTGACAGTTCGCTTCCTGTTGCTTTTGGGTCAAGATGTAGAATCCTCCAGCACCATGTCAGCCTGAACACCACCATACTCCCAGCTGCCATGCTCCCCACCATAATGACAATAGACTAAACCCCTGAAACTGTCTCAGATAAAGGTTTTCTTTTATAAGAGTTGCAATCATGGTATCTCTTCATAGCAATAAAAACCTTAACTAAGAGAGTGAAAACCTGGTCTCACAGGTTGGTTAGAAACCCTGAGTTAGCAAACAAGGTAGGGAGTGACTGAAGAAGATGTCTGGTGTTAATCTCACATGTGCATACACATGCATGCATGTCAGCACATGTACATACACACACCCTTATGAACACATGCATACAAAATTGCCAAAAGGCGGAGTGGTTGAGCACCAAAACATGCTGAATTCCTAAAGGGCAAATATATCCAGCCCCAATGTTCAAGTGTCAATGTGGTTGCTAGAACTGACAAAACATAGCAATAAAAGCTTGCCATGTGGTGCACACCTTCATTCCCACACCCATGAGGCAGAGGAAGGTGGGCCCCCATTATATTGCTGTGCTTCACCATTGGTGTGAGCGAATGAGCGCCATTGAGTTCTTTTCTCAGGCAGGGCACTTTACAATGGCAAAGACTCTAGAACTGCTGGAGTTATCAAATACTAAACATGTTCAGCAGTGCCGACTGTGAGCCAGTCACCAAGCTCACTTCATCTCCCTGAAAATTCTTGCTGCCCCTTTGGGGGGTGGCCATTATTATCTTTTTCAGGTAGGAAAAACCAAGCGTTAAATAAATGGCAACAACCTACCGAATGGTGGATCACTGGGAATCTGGTATTTGCAGATTTAATCCCAGACTTTGAAACTTAAACCTTAACCTCTGAAATTCCATGATAATATTTCTTGAAGTGCAGTGCACAACTTCCCTCCTGAATTAATTGCGTTTTCCTAGGAAACGTATAAAGCCATCAGTTCCCCCAGGCATCTCAGAGTAACGGAATCAGAATTTTCTGGAGAAGGGCTGCAGGTATGTCTGGCTGGAGCTCTTTCTGTGTGGAACACCACGGTCACCATGGTTAGAACCACAAGTCTGCCACTTCCCCTACTAATTCTTCTTCTTCCTCTTCTTCTTCTTCTTTGAGTGAGTAAGGCAACATTAAAGAAAAACTTTGGGCTTCATTTCACACCCCTAAAGTAGACTCACGGCATGGACTGAAGTTGTTTTGTAAATCAATAGCTGGCATGGCATGTACTTAGACTGCAGAATGAGCAACTTGCACCAGGATTTGTACAGAATTGGAATGCAGAGACGTTTGCTCTATTTTCTTTTTAAATTTTTTAATTGATTTTATTGAGCTATACATTCTTCTCTGCTCCCCTCTCTTCCTCTCCCCTCCCCTTCAACCCTCTCCCATGGTCCCCACGCTCCCAATTTACTCAGGAGATCTTGTCTTTTTCTACCTCCCATATAGATTAGATCCATGTATGTCTCTTTAGGGTCCTCATTATTGTTTAGGTTCTCTGGGATTGTAAATTGTAGGGTCGTTTTCTTTGCTTTATGTCAAAAAGCCACTTATGAGTGAGTACATATTATATTTGTCTTTCTGGGTATGGGTTACCTCACTCAATATAGTGTTTTCTAGATCTATCAACTTGCTTGCAAATTTCAAGATGTCATATTTTTTTCTGCTGTGTAGTACTCCATTGTGTAAACGTACCACATTTTTCTTATCCATTCTTTGGTCAAGGGGCATTTAGGTTGTTTCCAGGTTCCATGTTGTCCACCTATGACAAACAATGCTGCTATGAACATAGTTGAGCACATGTTCTTGTGATACGATTGAGCATCCTTTGGGTATATACCCAAAAGTGGTATTGTTGGGTCTTGATGAAGGTTGTTTCCTAATTTTCTGAGAAATCGCCATACTGACATCCAAAGGGACTGTACCAGCTTGCATTCCCACCAGCAATGCAGAAGTGTTCCCTTTTCCCCACAACCTCTCCAGCATAAGTTGTCATCAGTGTTTTTGATCTTGGCCATTCTTACAGGTGTAAGATGGATTCTCAGAGTTATTTGATTTGCATTTCTCTGATGGCTAAGCATGTCGAGCATTTCCTTAAGTGTCTTTCATTCATTTTAGATTCCTCTGTTGAGAGTTCTCTGTTCTTTTAAATATGAGAAAAAAATTGTTGACAGGGGAAAATAGCAAGACTCAGAACTTTGTCCTGGAGAGTCAGCTCAAAGGTAGAGCACGTTCCTTTGCCCTGTGTTTGCTCTTCTACTGCTCAGCAACCTAAGTAAGATGAAACCTCAGAAAGCCAGAGTTTGTCAAGAGGCTGAGTAGATTCATCAATAGTGCTTCTTTCCTTCTTTCAAGGCCCCTACTTGTAGTTATTATTATCTTCCTTAATATTCTTGCTAGAATGAGGTATTGGCAGGGTACAGTCCCGAGTTATTCAGGGATCCCCACCGAAGAAAGGGCTGCCAGAGTGAAAATCATCATTTCTGACCTACAAGGAATAGAATGCCATGAAGACACCACAGATTTTTCCAAAAATTCTCCTAAAATGTACAAAAAGTGTTATCCATGGGAACAGGCGCAAGAGGCTATGAGACCATTGCACTTCCACTAGAAGTCCCATATCAGGCATGGAGTCTTTCTCCTTCAAATGTGAGCATGTGTTTATGTTGCTCTGTGCTGCCTCACTTGGAGTCTGAGTGTCCCCCTGTAGCTGATTTGTCTGCCGTGTCACCCTTCGAAGCAGTAGTATAATGAAACAAACCCAGTCCATCTCTTCCCTTGCACTGATTCCAAACACGCATCCATAATTTGGGTGCACTGTTGAATCTGTTTTCAAAAATAGAATCACAAGGGATCACTAATCTTTATTTCTACGATTGTCTTCTAAAATAGTGCTAGCACAATTAACCCTTTTCCAATTTTTCAATTTATCAAATTTGTGTATGTCTGCTTGGGACTTACACAAATTAATCACGAGGACTGTCCTATATAGGCAGTGTTCTTTTCATGATTAGGAAAACAGACTCTAAGAAGTAAAAATAACTACAGAAATTAAAGGTACAGCTAATGGCCAAGCTGGAACCATAATCTAGGTTGCTTCACACAAAGAGCTTTCCTCTTCAGGAAAACCCTATGTGGCAAAGCCTTCAAAAATAGATGGGAATCGAAATTGACTTCTTCTGTACCCTTTCTGTGCTTCATGTTGCTCTAGCCTCCCTCCCTCCTTCTAAGATGCCCATGTCTGTCCCAAGCACTCCACAGAAGCAAATCAAAATACTCTCTGACTCTAAAAGCTGAGAAAATTTTAATACAAAACTTGCTTAAGGGGCTCAATGTTGGTTGTATTTCTAGTCTTTGTGGGTGGCCTTCTGAGACTCCCAAGACCTCCACCATTGTAGAGGTGGAGCAAGGGCTGATAGCTCACTGGGGAATTAAAAGCTGTTATTTTGCCTTTCAAAACAACAGCTGAGCAAGCCAAGCCCATGTCAGCACACACACACACACACACACACACACACACACACTTACTCACACCACCTGCATAGGGATTAGCCTTCAGGCTCAACCCCACCCACTCAATCGCTTTATCTAAAAGTGTTTCTCTTGCTTTTCCAAAACTCCTATTCTCATTCTGAGATCCTGGTGTGCAGATCTCAAAATCCTGGAGACCAACTGGCAAAAAAAGGAGTCCCAATTCAGCAGCCTGGGTATGGGATCAGGAGATTTGTGTTTCTTAATTCATGCCTCTTATCTTGAAAATACATCTACCCAATGTCTTGATACTCATTGTGTTCATGAAGAGCAAAACACAGTTCAGCCTTCCCCTTCCCCCGTAACAATAAGATTCTGCCTGGCCACTTGTTGTGTGCCAGGTGTGCACAACAAATCAGATTGGCATCTGCCCAATCTTTGAATTCTTCCTTTGGTGTTTCAGCTTAGAACCTATGCTGCTCTTTGGAAAGAAAGACTACAGGGCAGTAGCTGTAAAACTATCTGAGTGTCACTTTAATTCTCTTTACATATATTTCATGGTCTCCAGAGGACACACCAGTTTGTAGTTGGGGGTGAGCACATCTCAGGCATAAGGTGACTAACCAAAGACAGACTGAAGGAACTTCAGACAGAATGAGTTTAAAACAAAGTTGAATAGAAGAAAAATCAGTTTTATTTTCCCTTCCCTTGTTTGCCCCTGTGAACTTTTGTTCCATCATGACTGTTCTTCCTTTGGAATCTGGCATCTGCTGTTCAAAACACCCCCTCATGCTCAGACATGTTTACGAACTTTTCTCAGCAAGTTTTGACATTACCTTGCTGGGACATTCTATCAGGAGTTTTGCCTTGTGACCAAATTTGAACAAATTCACAACCACTGTTCTAGGTGGGAGGACCCCCTCCAGTGATCACAGTGTTTGCGGCCAATGTGGTCAACCTCAGCTTTTAAAAAAAAAGAGTAGAGCTAAGCAGAATCTTAAAACTCTGCCTAGTGCTGATTCCTAGATTTCTTCCCACGAAAAGTGTAGGTTGGAGCTTACATAAGCTCATCCCAGACGTTAGAATTCCCTCTGGAAACATCCAGAAGATGGGCCAGGTCCAAGATAGTCATAATGGAGGCCAAGGGGAAAAACAGTTGGAAATGATTATAATAAAGAGGAATAGGAGGGAGTGCTTAGAAAAGAAAACAGGGCAGATTGCTTCGTACAAAAATAAGAAAGCCCACCCCTGTTGAATGGCTACAAGGTCTTAGGCCCTCTTCAAACACTTAAAGTGTAATCTTGTCTTCATCTCCTTCTGTGAAGACAGTGTTGTGGCTAGCAATGTACTCCTCCAAAATGGATAGGTGGAAGTCATAACCCCAGCAACCTTCTTAAGAAACAGAAACGTAATATCTGAGGTGAGGGCAGAGTAGGGTAGATCCAGTCAATGTGAACCAACAGTCTTATGAATTTGCATAGTGAGAAATACCCCGATGGGGAGAAGATTATTTACACAGTAACACAAGGCCAACTCCCACTAGCCAAGGAGAGAGGCGTTGACCTGTGACACATTATTCTTTCATAGTCCTCAGAGGAACTGTCCCTGCTGACACCTTGTGAGACAGTAAATTTCTGTTCCCTTTGCTGCACAGTTTGTATGTCTTTGATACTGAGGCTTAAGAAAGTTAGGGAACCAAGGTTCAGATATATTACGAGATCCGTTTGTGTCTAATGATCTCGTGCTTACACACAAAGCTCCAGGAAAACCCGGGCTGGAATTTACCATGATTCCTTTCAAGAGAACATGGTAACATTATGATTTTCAAATGTTTTGCTAGAGACGTCCTATTCACAATGTAATAAACTCCATCCACTATGTAAGATTCCGGGAGAGCTTTTCTAGCTGAACGCAGATGAAGCCAATGATCTTCCTTTCCCATGTGTCTGCCCCTCCCTACGCTCTCAGGGTTCTGCAGGATATGTCCACTATCCTGGAGAACACAACACACACAAAGAGAAGCTAGGCGAAAAGTAACACAGTACATACATGAAGCATAGCACAAGAAGACAAGGAACTGCTGCCATTAAATGTCATGGAATTCATAGGAAAAGAGCAGAAATCAAAGGGTGCCATGCTGAGCCAAGGTCCAGTCAGTAGAGTGCTTGACACACAAGCATAAAGGGCTGAACTGGTGTCTCCAACACCCACATAAAACCTATGTATTGTGCACATCTGTAACCTTTATACTACTGGGGAGGGGAAGGCCTTGGAGGCAAGTCAATTCTCAGAGATTGGTAGCCAGCTAGTCTAGCTGAATCAATGATCTCTGCAATCAATGAGAAACTGTGTCTCAAAAAAATGAAGCAGGGAAATGATAGAGGAGGACACTTGAAGTCAATCTCTAGCCTCCACAGGCACACAAGTATGCATGTACTCCATGCAGATGATTACATGCACATAAAGCATGCACTCACATATCACACAAACACAAAGACACACATTTAAAAGAGGAAGTAGGGTGTCAATTTTTTGAAAGGTCTTATCTATTGTTTAACTGACAGATCATGGTGGGAAGAGCATTGGATGATGGGAAATGTGGAACCCAGCAACCATGTGATTGACGAAGGACCAGTTTTTCCTTCCTTGCTAATGTCCTGGTAAGCCCTGCCTGTCTCACCACTCAAGGAGAATAGAGAAATATAGAGAAATGGAATCATAGATGTAAAGAGAACTTTGAAGTTCCTTGAACAATGTGCCATACCAGGATAAGAATTATTTTCACACTAAACTATCTTGCATTTTAGAATGTAAAGACAATTGTTGAAATAGACAGAGAAATGAGGGAGACGCACTGAAGTGAAGGCTCCTGAATCCCCAGCCAAACTTTTCAGAGTCAAGCTGACTCCATTTGGAAGAATATGGAAGAATCAGCCTAGCATGAAATTATGAAATGTGATCGCTAACTGGGTCATTCTGTATAGGCCTTCACCTCTGCATTCAGCACTCTCTTTGAAGTCCCGGACCTCTCTCTTGTCACTGAACTGTTCAATAACTACTCTGAACTGAATGGAACATCCCAGCCCGCCCTGCTGATGTAATCAGACAAGGCTTACCCTGCACAGCCAGAGTCTATGATTAGCATTTGTTTCAGCAACTAGAGTGAGGCCCTAGGGAGTCATTAATGTACCTAAGGCCTGCGCTCAGGCATAAGCCACATAAACCTCAAGAATAAGAATGATCAAGTCATGCCTCATTTTTAACATGCTAGTTCTACTGGAAACTCCTGCAGACTCTTTCATTTTCCATCTGAAATTCAATAGATACTGTGCTATTAACAACTGAAAGAGTATATTTTATATTTAGCAAGAGATTTCACAGAATTCCAGGATGATAGAGCTGTGGAAACTATCTGGTCCAATCATTGCCTCATTTTGTAGATGGATAAAACAAGAGCGAGAGGGGGACACTGCCTGTTAGAGTTCATTCCAAATGCTATGTCAGAGCATGGTTAGAGGTCACACAGATGACCATCCAATACTGGGTACTATTATTGATGGCCAAGAGGAAGGACATGTTAGCATTACAGGAATGATGGGGAGGGTAAACAAAGGGGAGCTACTTATTACCAATAAATTTGGGGTCCTTTTCAATAATAAGCACACATGGAATGTCTGATTTTGTAATTCTTTGCTGGGCATAGGCATTAGCCAGAATGAGGAACTTGAGAAATGATTTTGGAATCTACATGTCAGATAGGTACATATGCTAATAGTTGAAGTATATATCAGATAGGTGCATATGCTAATAGTTGAAGTGAATTACTGAATCGTTTGAGTGCTTGCAATTATTTTTTATAGGTTACTTAACTTGGTGACTTATTTATAATTACCAAAAAAAAAAAAAACCGCACACACACACACATCAGATGGGGAGGGTGGAGATAGAAAAATGGTTCAATTGTTAAGAGCACCAGCCTCTCTTCCAAAAGACCCAGGTTCAATTTCCAGCACTCACATGGCAGCTCGCAACAGTCTTTAAGTCCAGTTCCAGAGTATTTGACACCCTCACACAGACCTATATGCAGACAAAACACAAAATAAAAATGAAATAAATAAATAAATAAAGATCATGGAGCTAGAGAGACAGCTCAGTGGTTAAGATCACTGGCTGCCCTCCCAGATGACCCTGGTTTGATTCCCAGCACACACATGGGGCTCACAACAAGTTCCAGGGAATCCAATGCTCTCCTCTGTCTCCACAGGCACTGTACATATATGCTGCAATACACACATGTAGGTAAAATACTCATATACAGAATTTTTTAAAAAATCAGATGGATATATCTAAATTCTCATATTTTCTTGCTGGATTTTTTTTAAAAAATAGATTCTTTTTTGTTTCTTTTTATTTATTTTTTTCTTTAACCTTTTTTTCATATTCAAAAATTTACACTTCCTGCCCTTCTCCCAGTCCCCTCTCGCTCCCCCACTACCCCTCCTTTCTCCCCCTGCTTCCTTAAAAGGGGGCAGGGTACCTTGCCCTATGGGAAGCCCAAGGCCCTCCCCCCTCCATCCTGGCCTAGTAAAGTATGCATCCATATAGACTAGGTTCCCAAAAAGCCAATACGTGCAGAAGAGATAGGTCCCAGTGCCATTATCATTGGCTTCTCAGTCAGCCCCCATTGGCAGCCACATTCAGAGATTCCATTTTGATCATATGCTCATTCAGTCCTGGTCCATCTGGATTTGGTGAGCTCCCATTAGATCAGGCACACTGTCTCAGTTGGTGGATCAGCCCCTCGGGGTCCTGACTTCCTTGCTCATCTTCTCCCACCTTCTGCTCTTCGACTGGACCTTGGGAGCTCAGTCTATTGCTCTGATGTGAATGTGGCTCTCTGTTTCTATCTCCATCCATCAGACAAAATTTCTATGGTGATGATCAAGATTTTCATCAGTGTGACTATGGGACAAGGCTAATTCAGGCACCCTCTCCTCTGCTGCTCAAGTACCTAGCTGGGGACATCCCCGTGGACACCTGGGATCCCCTCTAGAGCCAAGTCTCTTGACAATCCTAAAATGACTCCCTTCATGTAGATATCTTATTCCCTTCTCCAATAGCCACCTTTCCTCCATCTCCACCCTCCCACTCCTCCAAGCTCTCCCCAGTCCTTCCCTTCTTCCTTCTCCCTCCCCCTTTCCC
>PVIU01030585.1:0-15918 GCA_004026605.1 Ondatra zibethicus | reverse complement strand
GAAGGTTGTTTCCTAATTTTCTGAGAAATCGCCACACTGACATCCAAAGGGGTTGTACCAGCTTGCATTCCCACCAGCAATGCAGAAGTGTTCCCTTTTCCCCACAACCTCTCCAGCATAAGTTGTCATCAGTGTTTTTGATCTTGGCCATTCTTACAGGTGTAAGATGGAATCTCAGAGTTGTTTTGATTTGCATTTCGCTGATGATTAAGGATGTTGAACATTTCCTTAAGTGTCTTTCAGCCATTTTAGATTCCTTTGTTGAGAGTTTTCTGTTTAGGTCTGTACTCCATTTTTTTTATTGGATTATGTGATCTTTTGATGTCCAATTTCTTAAGCTCTTTGTATATTTTGGAGATCAGACCTCTGTCTGATGTGGGGTTAGTGAAGATCTTTTCCCATTGTGTAGGCTGTCGTTTTGTCTTGTTGACCGTGTCCTTTGCTTTACAGAAGCTTTTCAGTTTCAGTAGGTTCCATTTATTGTTTCTCTTAGTGTCTGTGCAGCAGGGGTTCTATTTAGGAAGTGGTTCCCTGTGCCAATGTGTTCAAGTGTACTTCCCACTTTCTCTTCTATAAGGATCAGTGTGGCTGGCTTTATATTGAGGTCTTTGATCCATTTGGACTTGAGTTTTATACATGGTGATAGATATGGGTCTATTTTCATTTTTCTACATGTTGATATCCAGTTATGCCAGCACCAGCACCACTTGTTAAATATGCTTTCTTTTTTCCATTTGATATTTTTTGCTTTTTTAATCAAAGATCAGGTGTTCGAAGATGTGTGGATTGATATCTGGGTCTTCTATTCGGTTCCATTGTTCCTCCTGTCTGTTCTCATGCCAATACCAGGCTGTTTTCAGTACTGTAACTCTGTAGTATAGTTTGAAGTCAGGGATTGTGATGCCTCCAGAAGTTCTTTTATTGTACAGGATTGTTTTGGCTATCCTGGGTTTTTTGCTTTTCCAAATGAAGTTGAGTACCGTTCTTTCGAGGTCTTTGAAGACTTTTGCTGGGGTTTTGCTGGGCATTGTGTCACTTTATGGCTGGGTAGTACTCATGACCCAGACATGCTACTTTTTGTTTCTGCATCAGTCAGTTGACTAAATCTTCTGTTTTGAGTGAGTGTTTCAGTGTCTTAATTCTTATGATTAAAGATGTGTGCCACCACTCCCAACTCAAAATTATTTTTAAAGAACCAAGGAAAAAGAACATTTTAAGGGTTGGAGATATAATTTAATGTTAGTATACTAGCTTGTACTGTATCAGATGCCATAGGACCCTGAATCCCTACCACTAATAAATCAATCAACAACAAATCAAATAATAAATAGGAAGTTGCCTGCCATTGGTAAGTCCAATTCTTCTTTCACTTTCTACAGAGCGATAGTGGCATGCACCTTTAATCCCAGCACTCAGGAGGCAGAGGCAGGCGGATCTCTGTGAGTTAGAGGCCAGCCTGGTCTACAGAGCTAGTTCCAGGACAGGCAGGACTACAAAGAGAAACCCTGTCTTGAAAAAACAAATGAAATGCATTTTCCTCTTGCCCTGTCACCATCTACAGACCCCAGGCTCCACCCCCTGTGCCTCAGCCTCACAGTGGGCGCTATCACTGGCCCTGCTTGCTCTGAGGCTGCCATGCTCCTGGGCCGAGCAGCTACTCCTTTCCCTAGATCTCTAGATTGCAGATGTCTGTTCTGGGACTACCCAGCCTCTGATTGTGTAAGCCAATCTAATAAACCCCCTTTATAATTATATATCAATTCTATTGGCTCTTCTCCTCTATGTCAGTAACCATAGCAACAATAGAACCTACATCCAGATCAACTCTTCACTAAGTTACCTAATTTTCTCAGGCTGTTAGTCCAGCAGAGGGCCATGCCCATATCTAGACATAAATTCCATTTTAGCATCTGCTGCCCACACATATTGTCCAATGTTAAATTAAAACTTATGCATTACAACTCAAAGGACAAGAAGAATATTGGGACAACTGAATATCCACGTGCAAAGAAATAAACTCAATCTGTTTCTCACAATGTACACAAAAATTAACTCATAATGGATAAAAGACCTAAACATAAGAATGGAGCCGTATCCATTAGTGGTGACGCACACCTTTGACCCCAGCACTCGGGAGGCAGAGGCAGGCAGATCTCTGTGCGTTTGAGGCCAGCCTGGTGGTATAAGAGCAAGTTCCAGGGTAGCTGGGCAGTTACACAGAGAAAACCTGTCTCAAAAAAAAAAAAAAGCATTAGCAGTACAGTATTCACCTAGGGCTTGTTGGCCAATCAGTCCAGCACAGGTTTCAGTGAGAGACCCTGTCTCAAAAACAAGGTAGAGAGCAATCAAGAAAGACACCTGAAACCACCCTGGCCTTCACACACACACACACACACACACACACACACACACACACACACACTGTGGTGGCTTGATTGGCTCTGATAGATGATAGGTTCATGTGTTTGAATGGTTGGTCCACAGTTGGTGGAACTGTTTGTGAAGGATTAGGAGGTGTGGCCTTGTTGGAGGAGGTGTGTCACTGAAAGTAAACTCAGAGATTTCAAAAGCCCATGCATTCTCAGCACACCCTGTGTGCTTTTGTGTTCTCTCTCTCTCTCCCCTTTCCTCCCTCTCTCCCTCCCTCCCTTGAACTTACTGATGAAGATGTAAGCTCTCAGCTACCTCCAGTGGCAGGTTTGCCTGCTGCTGTACTCCTACTACAATGACTATGGATTCACCCTCTGAAACTGTAAGCAAGCCCCCAGTTTATAAGTTGTCTTGGTCATGGTGTCTCTTCACAACAATAGAAAAGTAACCAATACACATTCATATACAAAGATGCATACAAAAAGATACACAAAGATATGCATATTGTGTACTAGAGCATCATTATGCTTGAGATAAATGCAAATCAAAACCAGAATGAGATCTTATTTATACTCATTAAGAAAACTTTAATTTTTTTAAGCCTGGTGGTGGTGGTGCATGCCTTTAATCCGAGCACTCGGGAGGCGGAGGCAGGCGGATCTCTGTGAGTTCGAGACCAGCCTGGGCTTCAGAGCTAGTTCCAGGACAGGCTCCAAAGCCACAGAGAAACCCTGTCTCGAAAAAACAAAAACAAAAAGAAAAAAAACAACAAACAGGGCTGGAGAGATGGCTCAGAGGTCAAGAGCACTGGTTGCTCTTCCAGAGGTCCTGAGTTCAATTCCCAGCAACCACATGGTGGCTCACCACCACCTGTAATGAGATCTGGTGCACCCTTCTAGAGTGCAGGCAGAACACTATATATATATACATAATAAATAAATTTTAAAAAGAAAAAGAAAAGAAAACTAATGTTTTTAAGTAAAATTTAAAGAATAAGAGTTAATAAGAACTGAGCAGAGGTGGTGCATGTCTTTAACCATCCCAGAACTCTGGAGGCAGAGGCAGGTGTGTCTCTGTGAATTCCAGGACAGCCAGGACTACACAGAGAAACCCTGTCTCAAAAAAATAAATAAATAAATAAATAAATAAATAAATAAATAAATAAATAAAACAAAACAAAAAATTCATAAGAATTAAGACACTGAGCTGGACGGTGGTAGCAAATGCCTTTAATCCCAGCACTCGGGAGGCAGAGGCAGGTGGATCTCTGTGAGTTCAAGGCCAGCCTGGTCTACAGCGCTAGTTCCAGAACAGGCTCCAAAGCTACAGAGAAACCTTGTTTCTAAAAACCAAAAAAAATAAAAAAATAAAAAGTAAAGGGGCTGGAGAGGTGGCTCAGTGGTTAAGAGCACTGCCTGCTCTTCCAAAGGTCCTGAGTTCAATTCCCAGCAACCACATGGTGGTTCACAACCATCTGTAATGAGGTCTGGTGCCTTCTTCTGGCCTGCAGACATACACACAAACAGAATATTGTATACATAATAAATAAATAAATAAATAAATAAATAAATAAATAAATAAATAAATAAATATTTTTTAAAAAAGATAAAAAATAAAAAAAGAATTAAGACACTGGAACACTCACTCAAAACAGCGGATTTAGAAACAACCCCAGTCCTGTCAACTGACTGATGCACAAACAAAATGTAGCATGTCTGGATCATGAGTACTACCCAGTCATAAAGTGATGAAATATTGCCGGGTGGTGGTGGCACATGTCTTTATTCCCAGCATTTGGGAGGCAGAGGCAGGGAAATTTCTGTTTGTTTGAGGCCAGTCTGGTCTACAGAGCGAGTTCCAGAAGCCAGGACCTCACAGAGAAACCCTGTCTCGGGGGGGAGTGATAAAATATGGACACATGTACAGCATAGGCTAAACTGTGAGAGTCTCATGCTGAGCGAAAGACATCGACATCAGACGCCAAAGAGACGCATTGTATCTGAACGCCCAGAATAGAGATGGACAGCAAGCTAGTGCTTGCCAGGTGCCAGCAAAGGGAAGAATGGGAAGCAATGGCGTAATGAATTTAGGATTTTCTGGAACTAGATAGAAATGCTGTCCTGCAACATTATAAATGCATGAAATGCCACTAAATAATGTAGCCTCAAGTGGCCTTTTAACTCATAGAGAAGTGCCTACCTCTGCCGCCCAGGTGCTAGGATCTAAGGTGTGTGCCACCACTGATGGCCAAAAATTACATTTGAGAGTGGTCTAAATGTTGAGCTTTTGGTTTATATGCATGTGTATATACCGTAATTTTTGAGAGACGTGGTCTTAATGATCTTAGACACCAATGGCGTCTGAGATGTGGACAGCGATAACGAAAGCTCCAAGGCGGGTCTTCCCGCCAGCATTCCAGTCCTGCGAGCCTCCTCTTCTGTCTCTTTCTCTCCATCCTGGCCAGAGCCTACCTAAGCATGTGGCTCAGGTGCTTTGGGCTTCCCATCCTTGCCTAAGCTCCCCTCCCCAGCACAGCTGCCTCACCTGCGGCTGACTCCATGCCAGCTTAACTCAGAAACCTGCACTTCTTATGGCTGCTCTTCCCCAGGCTCCTCCTGCGGGATTTACAGTTTGCCTACCATGAGGTTCATCTTTAAAACTCTAATAAAATTGTCTCAAACTTTGAAAAAAAAAAGAAAAAAGAAAGAAAAAAAAGAAATCAAGGAGCTGTGGGTGTAGCTCATTGGGTAAAGTGATTACCCAGCAAGCGCCAAGTGGGGGTTTAATATGAATCGGCCACTCACCTGTGCTCACAGCATTCAGCAGGTGGAGGTAGGAGGATCAGAAGTTCGAGGTCATTCTCTACAATAGTAACTCTCAGCCTTCCTGAAGCTTTAATACCGTGCCTCAAGTTGTGGTGACCCCAACCACAAAATTATTTCATTGCTATTTCATGCCTATAATTTTGCTACTGTTAAGAATCATAATATAAATATCTGATATGCAGGATATCTGAAAGCCCTGTGAAAGGGTCATTGACCCCCGAAGAAGTGGCAACCCACAGGTTGAGAACTGCTGTCCTACAGCATAGCCAGGTAACCAACCTGGGCTACAAGAAAACACCATACACACACGTGCACACGCACACACACACTAACACACTGCTGCCCTACAGCATAGCCAGGTAACCAACCTGGGCTACAAGAAAACACCATACACACACGTGCACACGCACACACACACTAACACACTGCTGCCCTACAGCATAGCCAGGTAACCAACCTGGGCTACAAGAAAACACCATACACACACGCGCGCACGCACACACACACTAACACACTGCTGCCCTACAGCATAGCCAGGTAACCAACCTGGGCTACAAGAAAGCACCATACACACACGCGTGCACTCACACACACACACACTGCTGCCCTACAGCATAGCCAGGTAACCAACCTGGGCTACAAGAAAGCACCATCACACACGCGTGCACTCACACACACACACACTGCTGCCCTACAGCATAGCCAGGTAACCAACCTGGGCTACAAGAAAACACCACACACACACATCACCCCGGACATACACACACTTTTTTTAAGAAAGAAATTGAACTTTATCAAAATTTAAGAACTTGGGATGGAGAGAATACTCACCTATTGAAGAATGGTAGCTGCTCTTAATTCAGTTTCCAGCACCAACTTTAGGTGACTCCTAAACACCTGTAACTCCAGCTCCCAGCATCTGATGCCCTCTTCTGGCCTCTTCAAGTACCTGAACACATGGCATAAATCTACACACACACACACACACACACACACACACACACACACACACACACACACTAAAAATAAACTTTTGGAAAATCAAAAGATTAAAAAACCTTTATTTGTAAGGAACACTCTCAAAGACAGAGGTATAGCTTGGTTGGCAGAGTGCCTGGCTTGCCTGTACAATGTAAAACCCTATCTCAGAAAAAAATTTAAACAAAAGACAGTATTATTAGCCAGGTGGTGGTGGTGCATACCTTTAATCCCAGCACTTGTGAGGCCAGCCTGTGAGTTCAAGGCCAACCTGGTCTATGGAGCTAGTTCCAGGACAGAGCTGTTATACAAATAAACCCTGTCTCAAAAAGCCAAAATAAATAAATAAAAATAATAAAGAAAGAAAAGAAGGAAGGAAGGAAGGAAGAAAAAGATAGTATTATGAAGAAAATGATGGGGGTGTGGGACTGGAGAGATGGCTCAGTGGTTAAGAGCACTGGCTGTTCCAGAAAACACGAGTTCAATTCAGGACCCACACAGGACCTTGTGATAAAATATAAAATAATAGAAATGGAGGGCTGGAGAGATGGCTCAGAGGTTAAGAGCAATGACCGTTTTTCCAGAGGTCCTGAGTTCAATTCCCAGCAACCACATAGTGGCTCACAACCATCTGTAATGAGATCTGGTTCCTTCTGACCTGTAGATATACATGCAGGCAGAACACTGTATACATAATAAATAAATAAATCTTTAAAAAAATAATAGAAATGGGTTCATTTAAGATGTAAGGGCTAGCTAAAAATACACTTAAGCTATTGGCCAAACAGTACTGCAATTAATACAGTTTGTGTGTGATTATTTCGGGTCTGGGCACCCAACAATGAATGAGTGGTCTCTGCTAACGACAACTGTCTGTAACTCCAATTCCAGAGAATCCAACATCCTTGAACAGATATACATGCAGGCAAAACATCAATACACATAAAAGTAAAATAAAATTTTTCTAAAGTTTAAAAAAAAAGAAAAAAGAACGTGAGCCGTGAGGCATAGTGTTGTACACCTTTAATCCCAGCGCTCAGGAGGGTCTCTGGGATTCCACCCGGCCTGGTCTATGTGGTGAGATCCAGGATAGCTAGATCTTCATAGTGAGACTCTATCTAAAAAAAAAAAAAAGAATGAAAACAATCTACAGATTGAAATATCTAAAACAGTAACTTAATAAGGATCTGGTATTCAGGGTATATAAGGAACTACCACAACTTAACAATAAAAGGACCCTGATCTTTAAAATGAGCAAAGAGTATGAATACACTTTCACCTAAAAAGATAATTAAGTGGCCAATAAGCACTGAAATATGTTCAAGTTTTAGCCTTAAGGGAAATGCAAATTAAAATCACAATGAGAAAACAGGTATGGTGGCCCAAGCTTGTAATTCCAGCACTTGGGAGGCAGAAGCATAGATCAGAAGTTAGAGTTCTGTGGGCCGGAGAGATGGTTTAGTGGTAAGAACACTGACTGCTCTTCCCAGCACCATGGCCGTCTATTTATAACTGTAGTCCCATGGGATCCAGTGCCCTCTTCTGGTCTGCATACATGCAGACAAAACACCCATATGCATAAAATATATACATAAATAAGTCTCTTAAAAAAAAAAAAAGAAAGAAAGAAAAAGTTCAGTGGTGGCCTTGACTACACAGTGAGTTCAAGGCCAGTCCGGGATATGTGGAGACCCTGTCTTAACTAACAACAGAAGGTCAGTTTGATCAGAAGGACCTAGGAGATTGGTAAAGCTCACCTCTGTGTGTGTGAGTCAGAGAGGAAAGAAATATAGGAGGTAAGGAGAGGGGAGGGAAAGGGAGGACACAGCGATGCTGGCATTTGGTCTGTTGAAGATCCTGGACTGATAAAATGAGTTCATGACTTAGCAGACTGTATCAGTGTATCAAGCTGCAATAGTTTTTAAAATATTTTATTAACTCTGAGAATTTTACACAATGTGTTTTGATCATATTCACCCCTTTCCTTAACTCCTTCCAGATCCATCCTCCCATTTTATGCTTTCTTTCCTTTTTGGTTAAAAGAACTCCAGTTTGTGGTGTCAACGTGTAGGGTCATCCACGGGATGAGGCTGACCTGCCAGGAACCACACCCTTAGGGAAAATTCATTCTCCCTCCCTCAGAAGCCTCAAGTCCTCCCAAGTTAGGGGTGGGGACTCAGGCTGATAGAATGCTGACTGGCTGGCCCCTTGTGCGGGTCTCCAGCAGGCAAGCAGAGCCTGTCATGCCAGAAAACTCCAGTTTTGCCCCAGTCCTCCTCAGTCTTACACTCTTTCTTCTCTCTCTTCCAAGACAGTCCCTGAACCTTGGAAGGAGGAGGCTACAATATTTTAAATGAAGCAATTTAAATATAGAAATAAAAATGAAGGAGTAGGGGGATGTCTCAATAGGCAGTGAAAAGTTTCTGCTTCCCAATAAGCCTCTCTGCCAATGCAATAATCCAAATCAGATGCAATCAAACCGAATTAGGAAAAGCACAGGTTTAATGGATACCAATGCTCCCGGGTGGGCCTTCCAGTCCCAGAGAGAGAAGACAGGGAAGGAAGACCAGAAAACCACGTGTTTATTCTCTGCGGTGCTGTTTAAATACCGTATGGGAGTGGTCTTGAGCATCCTTGTGGAGGGGTCACCCATTTGGCGGGCTTTGTCGGAGGTGAAGTCTGAACTGAGGCAAATCCCAGGAGAGGGGGCTTGGGATGGAACTTCCGCCCAAACATTCCAGACTCTTTAGGTATAGGGGCACTGGTTCATGTCTAGCTACTTCCTGCAGACATGGGGTGATGTGGGGGAGGGGAGAGTTGGGTGTTGGTGGGTTCACACTCAGGGAAGGTGTGTCTGGAGAGGCATCCCATTAACTGCCATCCTGGAGACCTCAGGCATCTGTTCCTTGAGGGAGCTGAGAAGGCAGATGGAAAAAGAAAAAACAGATTGTTACTATCGGCCCTGTGAATGGGGCTAGCCATGGGAAGGGTCATTAACTGCCAGAAAAAAATGGGACATAGAAGTTCTCTGGAGAGGGCAAAGGTGAATGAATGATAGGAGAGCAGATATGCCCTTTAAAAACCAGATTTTAGTTGCTGGGTAGGTGCCCATTTGAGCCAGGAGAGGTGGTACCAATGGTGAAGTCCCAGGAGCGGGTGCAGGTGCTGGTGTTATCTGGAGGGCCCTCTATAAGTTAGTCTTGGCTCAGACAGCAGGAGTGACCTGTAAAATATGCTTGAAAATGGATGGGGTCAAAATAGGCTCTGGAGACTGTTCTTACCAGACCAGATAAAGGAAATTGGAAACTCTGAACCTCTGAACCTCTGAAGATACACCTGAAACCTGTTAATTCTGGACTATGAAACCTATGAAAGAGGCACACCTGTCTGTATTTTTAGCAGGAAACTTAACAAATGAAGTAAATAGATAACTACCTTAAGTCATCAAATGCCATCAGACAGATCTAAGAGGGATAAATGAGCAGAAACAAGACAGCTTTTTTAGCAATGCAGGCAATCCCAAGTCTCTCTGTGATCTTTGGCACCAATCTTAGAAGCAGTGCTTACCTTTAGCTGCTGAACCCAGGAGGCCTGACAGATTTTCCTGTGGGAATAGGGTTCAGTCTACTTGTCTTGGCAAGATGAGACAATCAATCCCCTGGTGGAGTCCAGGAAGCTGATGAGGTGGAAAGTAGCTTTTGCTGCATGGGTGGCTTTGCCAAACCCAAAGGCAAGCCTCCAGGCAGAAGGTCTTCTGTAACCATGCATCTTCTTGGAGGCGCTATAGGATGCCACAGGAGCTGGCATGTCTCTGTGTTAAAGGCTCTTTTGTTAAATGCCATACCCTCAGTTCTGTAAAGGCACTTGAGAATCAGGGTACCATTACCTGTCAGATATATTTAAATTAGACATATAAGTTACATTTAGACATATAGACATATATTTACCCAATCAGTTACAGCTTACCAATGCTAGTAGAGGCAAGATTAGATGGAATATTTTAGTAAGTCAAAGAATATTGGAGGTGGACTGCCTCCTTGGTAGGACCAGCACACGTGGGTACTCTTTTCAAAGATGGTGCTGAGGTTTTTGTTTTGACCTCGACCAAAAACGGCGGCTATCTCTGTGTATTTTTCCAGAGATGTTGTAATCAGAAGTTACAAGTTTTACAGATTTTTTAAAAAGCACACATACACACAGAGACATAAAACAAGCATACTGTGGCCACATTATTTACACATATATATTAACAGACAGACAAACAAAACTTTTTTTTAGGAACCTGTCTGCTGACCAACTTAAAACTTGTGGAGTAGGCTACAGAAGCCAGGTGAGCACACAGGTGATCCCATTGAGGGTCAGATCAGCAGGTGCTGTAGGGAGAACAGAAACACAAGGATGGACACCTGTGCAGCTCAGAGTGGGAGGCCAGGGGAGCAGATCACAAACCAGGAATGCAGACAAACAACAGACAGCTAGAGAGGAGGGAAGGGAGGAGTGAGGGGGAGTGGGAGCACAGCATCCAGAAACCATGGGCATATGGGGGGCTTGTTTGTTTTACGACGGCAAAAACTTTTTAGGTGTTAAGGGATGTAAGGTGTCAGCCCCAATTTTAAAAGATTTGTAAAAAGCAGCCCAAGGGTGTTTGAGGATCAGGACTCGAATTGTAAGCATTTCTTTTTAAAGTCCGTGCTGGGACTCGGGGCTCAAAGCCTAGCACAAGGCGTCCACTGTGGTAGACTTTGGGTCAAAAAAAACAGAGGGGTGTGGGAAATTCCTTAACAGGATGTCTCCTGATAAAGGAACCCCACAGGGACAAGGCAGGCCCTTGTCCTGTTCCGGTCAGGAGCCTGGCATGGCTGTGTCTTTCGCAGGACAGCCCAAATCGTGGGCCTCTAAGGCAATGACTTGGAAAGCCTTAAGGAGAGCAGGTGCAGGGGAGAAGGGTGTTTTCCAACACATGGTCCTGGGCTGGTGGGAAAAACAGCTCCCTCGATGGACCCCCAGATGAAAAGGTTTTGCATCCCAATAAATCTCTCTGCCGGGCTGGAGAGATGGCTTAGAGGTTAAGAGCATTGCCTGCTCTTCCAAAGGTCCTGAGTTCAATTCCCAGCAACCACATGGTGGCTCACAACCATCTGTAATGGGGTCTGGTGCCCTCTTCTGGCCTGCAGGCCTACACACAGAATATTGTATACATAATAAATAAATAAATAAATATTTTAAAAAAATATCTCTGCCAATGCAATAATCCAAATCAGACTAAATCAAACAGAATTAGAAAAAGCCCAGATTTAATGGATACCAACACTCCCAGGTGGCCTTCCAACCCCAGAGAGATGAGACCTGGAAGACCAGAAAGCCACTTGTTTGTTCTCTGGGGTGATGTTTAAATACCCTGTGGGAGTGGTCTTGAGCATCTCTGGGGAGGGGTCATTATTTGGCAGGCTTTGTTGGAGATGGAGTCTTGACTGAGGCAACTCCCAGGAGAGGGGCTTGGGATGGAACTTCCACCCAAACAGGTAGGGTGTCTGCCACCTGCAATAAAATGGATTCATGGAGTCTGAACCATCCAATTAATGTGTCTATATCCATACAGTCAGTCTAACTTTGTTTGAGATAGGATCTCACTATGTAGCCCTAGCTAGCCTGAACTTGTTAAGTAGACCTGACTGGTCTTGAACTCACAGATATCTGCCTGCCTCAACTAGTATTAAAAGTGTGTGCCACAGGCTGGGGAGTTGGCTCAGTGGTTAAGGGCATTTTCTGCCCTTGCAGAGGACCAGGGTTCAGTTCACAGCACCCACACAGCAACTTAGAACTGCCTATTGCTAGAGTTCCAGGAGACAAATGCCGTCTTCTGGCCTCTTTTGGCTCTTGCACACACATGGTGCATATAAACTCATGCAGGCAAGTACACATACATATTAAATAAATAAATAAATCTTTTTTTCAAAAAGGAATGACAAATATAAACTCTTCCATTCCATTGAGCCAAGGTCAAGCTGGACTGTGGTGGCTCATGCTATTAATCCCAGCACCCAGGAGGCAGAGGCAGGTGGATCTCTGGGGAGTTTGAGGCCAGCTTGGTGTACAGAGTGAGTTCCACGACAACCAAAGTTACATATGAGACCCTGTCTCAAAAGAAAAGAGGGCTGGAGAGATGGCTCAGAGGTTAAGAGCACTGGCTGCTCTTCCAGAGGTCCTGAGTTCAATTCCCAGCAACCACATGGTGGCTCACAACCATCTGTAATGAGATCTGGCGCCCTCTTCAGGCCTGCAGGCATACATGCAGAGCACTCATACACATAAAATATAAACTAAAAAAGATTAAAAAAGAAAGAAAGAAAGAAAGAGAGAAAAGAAAAGAAAGAAAAGGCAGCCCATTAGGCCAATGTCCCAAGCTGCTAGAGAGTCACACTTCCTCATTTCCCCAGACATCCCCATGTCACCTGGCAGGCATTCCTCAATTTTGAACCCATGCTTCGCTCCAGGATGTAAAAACTCTAGTCTGTAAAACATGTGACTCAAGCCATAGCCAGAGACTGCTGAGGGACCTTCAAGGGAGTGGACATAGGCCAACACCCCCGTGGGGGGCAAGAGTTTAGGACCTCCCAGGAACTAGGCCGGAGCCAGGACCTCTGTCAGCCTGGGCATAAGTGAGGCTGGGTCCTCCAAGGGAATAGGCAGGAACCAGAGATCTCGACAGGGCCAGGCGCGAATCTTGGACCTCAGAGAGAGTTGGACTGAGCCGCGTCCCCTGTGGGTTTGGGCATTGGTTTGGGACATCAAAGGGAAGAGGCAGGAACCTGGAACCCCTATGGGTCCCAACGCGAGTCTGAGACCTCTGAGGAAGTAAGCAGGTCCCTTGCGGGTTCTGGCACACCCAAGCCTGAAACTTCCCAAACAGTAGACCGGAACCAGAAACCTTTCCAGCTCCAACTCCAACCCAGAGACTTCCACAGGAAGGAATTCAGACTAAGATTTACAGATACAGGTCAAAGCCTGTAACCTAAACCAAAGTTGCCCTGAGGCAAGGAACTCCACCTTGGGCAACAAATTCCACAGGAGTGGAATTGAACAAAACTCCCAGGATGGAGAGAGCCAGAGGAAACAAGCTCCACCAGGAGCAGAAGCCAGCAGCAAATCCAGCCCTGATAGACTACCCAGTCCTGGGACACTGTCAGACAAGGATTGAGCCAACGACCTGACTCAGAGTCCGAGACCTCCACCGGAACCAGAGTGGGACTGAACCAGTTACCTAAGACAAAGAGAGAACAAGCTCCAACAGGAGCAGAAGCCGGGAGCAAACCCGGTCCCGGGACACGAGTGGATCAGGATTGAACCAGTGACCAGATCCAGAGTCAGTGATTGCCACCAGAACAGGTCTAACTCCAAGCCAGGGACTTCGGCAAGAGGAGATCCAGACCAAGATTTACAGAAACAGATCAAAGCCAGCAGCCTAGACCAAAGCAGGCTTGAGACAGCAAACTCCAAGAGAGCAGACCAAAACACAGGAGCACTGAGCTACCTCCAGGAACAGGAATAACCAACGAAGTAACTAGAACTGTAACACTGACTGTACCACTAGAAAAACCATCTTAGCTTTTGATCTACTGGCGCCTAGGAAATTATTCAACAGAAATCTCAGACTCCACCAACCACACCTATTAGAGGAAAAGATGAGTAGAAAAGGGAAGATCACAAGCTACACCACAAAGAGCAACACAATACCAGTGAAACCCAAAGACCCTACAAAAGTAAGACCTGAACAACCAAATATGGATGACCCAGAAGAAAATGATCTAAAAAATAACCACAAGAGAATATCTGAAATTGTTAAAGATGAATTGAGAAATTACGTTAAAGAAACGGAAGAAAAAAACAAACAAAAAATTGGAAGATATCAGCAAATCACTTAAAGAAAACCAAGAAAAAGAACTCAAACATATGACAGAAACTATTCAGGACTTGAAAACTGAGATAGAAAAAATAAAGAAAACACAAGCCGAAGGAATTATAGATACAGAAATCATGAGGAAAAGAACAGGAACCACAAATGCAAATACAAAGAACAGAATACAAGAAATGGAAGAGAGAATCTCAAGTGCGGAAGATAAAATAGAGGAAATAGACTCATCAGTTAAAGAAAACATTAAATCTAACAAAAGACTAACCCAAAATGTCCATGAAATATGGGACAACATAAAAAGGCCAAATCTTAGAATAATAGGTATAGAAGAAGGAGAAGAAAGTCAACTCAAAGGCACAGAAAATATATTTAACAAAATCATAGAAGAAAACTTTTCCTACCTAAAGAAAGACATGCCTATGAAGATACAAGAAGCTTACAGAACACCAAATAGACTGGATCCAAAAAAAAAGTCCTCTTGCCACATAATAATCAAAACACTAAACATACAGAGTAAAGAAAGAATATTAAGAGCTGCAAAGGAAAAAGGACAAGTAACATATAAAGGTAGACCTATCATAATTACACCTGACTTCTCAGCAGAGACAATGAAAGCCAGAAGGTCATGGTCAAACATTATGCAGACATTGAGAGACCACAGATGCCAGCCCAGGCTACTATACCCTGCAAAATTTTCGATCACCATAGAAGGACAAAACAAGATATTCCATGACAAATCTAGATTTCACCAATACCTAGCCACAAACCCAGCCCTACACAAAATACTAGAAGGAAAACTCCAACCCAAGCAAGATGGCTACACCAACAAAAACACACACAATTGATGATCTCATTACAGCAAATATGGAAGAAGAAAAAAAACACACAAAATAACATCACCAACGAGGAAAACCAAATTAACAGGAGATAGCAACCACGGGTCATTAATATCCCTTAATGTAAATGGACTCAACTCACCCATAAAAAGGCACAGGCTAACAGATTGGATATGAAAACAGAACCCATCCTTCTTCTGCATACAAGAAATGCATCTCAATCTCAAAGACAGACATCGTCTCAAAGTAAAAGGTTGGGAAAAAATATACCAATCAAATGGACCTAAGAAACAAGCAGGTATAGCCATCCTAATATCTAAAAAAGTAGACTTCGAGCTAAAATCAGTCAAAAGAGACAAAGAAGGATATTTCATATTAGTCACAGGGAAAATCCATCAAGAGGAAATTTCAATATTGACCATCTATCCTCCAAATACAAGGGTACCTTCATATGTCAAAGAAACACTTCGAAAGCTTAAATCATATATTAAACCCACTCACTGATAGTGGGGAGACTTCAACACTCCCCTCTCACCACTGGACAGGTCAATCAGACAAAAAATGAACAGAGAAATTGGAGAACTAACAGATGTTATGACTCAAATGGACTTAACAGAAATCTATAGAATATTCCATCCAAACAGAAAAGAATATACCTTCTTCTAAGCACCTCATAGAACCTTCTCAAAAATTGACCACATGCTCGGTAACAAAACAAACCTCAACAACTACAAAAAAAATTGGAAAAACCCAATGTACCTTATCAGATCACCATGCTGTAAAACTAGAAGTCAACAGCAATACTAATTCCAGAAAGCCCACAAACACATGGAAATTAAACAGTGCTCATCTGAATCATCAATGGGTCAAAGAAGAAATAAAAGGGGAAATTGAAGACTTCCTAAAATTCAATGAAAATAACCACACAACATACCCAAATTTATGGGACACAATGAAAGCAGTGTTAAGAGGCAAGTTCATAGCACTAAATGCCTAC
>PVIU01030584.1:0-15918 GCA_004026605.1 Ondatra zibethicus | reverse complement strand
ACCTTTTTCCTTTGCGGCTCTTAATATTCTTTCTTTATTCTGTATGTTTTGTGTTTTGACTATTATATGGCGAGGGGATGATTTTTTTATATCCAGCCTGTTTGGTGTTCTGTATGCTTCTTGAACCTTCATAGGAATATCCTTCTTTAGGTTCGGGAAGTTTTTTTCAATAATTTTGTTGAATATATTTTCTGGGCCTCTATCCCAATTATTCTTAGATTTGGTCTTTTCATGGTGTCCATATTTCCTGGATGTTTTGTGTTGCGAATTTGTTGGTTTTGTTGTTTTCTTCTATCACTGAGTTTATTTTCTCTATCGTGTCTTCTGCATCTGAGATTCTTCTATCTCTTGTATTCTGTTAGTTATACTTGTCTGTGTGGTTCCCGTTCGTGTATCCAGATTTTCCATTTCCCACCATGTGTTTTCTTCATTGCCTCCATTTCAGTTTTCAAGTTTTGAACTGTTTCAGTTACCTGTTTGATTGCTTTTTCTTGGTTTTCTAGGGTATCTTTGATGAATTTATTCATTTCTTCTAACTTTTTGTTAGTTTTCTCATCCCTTTCGATAAAGGAGTTTTTCACCTCTTCTTTAAAAGACTATAATTTTCATAAAGCTACGTTTAAAGTCAATTTCTTCTACTTCATCTGGGATAGGTTGCTCGGGCTTTCCTGTTCCATATTCGCTGGATTCTGGTGTTATCATGTTGCTTTTCAGGTTGTTGGACGAATTCTTTGATTGGCGCCTGCCCATTTCTTCTGAGAGTTGCCCGCTCTGCTCCCTTAGGCTCCGCTTGGTTCCCGGGGTCAGGGTCTAGCTGAATCCGCGGGAGCTGGTTGGGCGAGGTTCCTGGTCCCAAGGACAGGCTTAATGAGGGTTGCCCGCTCTGCTCCACTCGGCTCTGTGGGACAAAGGAGGCCCCCTAGCAGGGGACTCGCCCTTCCCCCAAGGCCTCAGCCCGGGTGGGCCGAGCTCTGGTGCAGCCGGGACCACGCAGATGAGAAGGAATGCCTGGGGGCGAGCAGGGTTGGGATAAGCAGCAAAGCCAACAGAGGGGAGCCCCAAGTGGCCAGAAGGTCCCAGGGACGGGCTGGGGCCCACTCACCAGGGTCTAGCTGAATCCGTGGAAGCTGGTTGGGCGAGATTCCCGGTCCCAAAGGCAGGCCTACTGAGGGTTGCCCGCTCCTCTCTGCTCGGCTCCGTGGGACAAAGGAGGCCCCCTAGCAGGGGACTCGTCCTTCCCCCAAGGCCTCAGCCCGGGTGGGCCGAGCTCAGGTGCAGCGGGGACAGGGTCCAGATGAATCCGCGGAAGCTGGTTGGGCGAGATTCCCGGTCCCAAAGGCAGGCCTACTGAGGGTTGCCCGCTCCTCTCTGCTCGGCTCCGTGGGACAAAGGAGGCCCCCTAGCAGGGGACTCGCCCTTCCCCCAAGGCCTCAGCCTGGGTGGGCCGAGCTCAGGTGCAGCCGGGACAGGGTCCAGATGAGATCTTGCTTGCATGTTTTAAAAAATTAAAAGAAAACTGGATGGCACTGTCACAAAAAACATATGAAAGTATAAAGTGTATTTTAGAGCCACAATGACACCCTTACTATATTAAGAGGCATTGTTTTAAGCTTTTACAATAGTATCTGTTTAATAATATTTTGTATAATAAAATTTTGTTCTAAATCTAATAAAGCCAACAAACTAAAACGCTGCAAAGCATCATTTGAGGTGAACCCCAGCCTTCAAGTAGTTAGCATTGCATTTCAACCTGATGAACAATAAAAGTCTTCCAATGCTCTTTCCCAAGGGGCAAAGGGATATTTTTATTATTGAGCATCATCTTTAATTCAAAATGTTTTTAATAATTTGTTGTCTGGATTATTGATAAAAAATGCTAATACAGTCAGAATTCTAAAAGAAAGTCTCTTTTTGCAACAGAACACTACCAGAAGCCTTTCATAGTTGCTAAGTCTTCTCTAAGTCTTGGCTGTGTTAAAAGGATAGCTACATGTTCTGTGAGCTTCTTTGTTTCCTCCACCTAACTCTGATTGCTGAATACTAACAATGGCCATGATTACGGCTTTGAATAAGAGATGTCTACTGAAAGTCTTAAGGCAGTTAACTTAGGATATATTTTCCCCAGATACCCAGTAAGACGCCATGTAACTTACATATTTTCTAGTATGTCTTATGAATAGAAAACTAGACAGCTCAACTGTATGTTCACATTGCATATGTAAGGCCCTGGACTTAGGCCCAAGTATGAATAAAATAAAAAGTTAAAATATACATCACCTGCCATTTCTACTGAATCTTTCTTCCATTCCAAGTATTTCATCTGTGTTTGGCAGGATTTCTTCTTTCTATTGGATGATACTGATAAAAAATTGTTTTCTTAAAGTTTTCTGTCAGTTGGTTCCTTTTGGTTTTCAGATTTATATTTTTCATTTTTGTTTGTGTTTGACTACTTTTTCACTATCAATTATCCTTGGAGATAATTTTCCCAATGTTTTTCTAGCTGAAGGTTTAATATCTCTGTTTTCTTAGTTTATAAAGGTTGTTAACAAAGAGTTTTTACTTTTACTTTTATGTAAAGGACTAAGAACAATGGGTTTATTTCATCTTAGAATTGAAAGGCATATTGAGTATCCTCTAATCAAAAGCCCCATTCTCAAATCATGAAATTAAGGCTCATTGTTTTTCTAAAGTCCATACATAAATTGAGCCAAGCCATTACCTTGACATTTTTATTCCCAACTTCTAATTCCTTCTACTTTCCTTTCAAATTTTTGGACCTCTAGTAAAAATGTTGAGTACAAAGAAAGAACTTGCAATTTTAATCTTCAAATGTCTTCATCCTCATCCCCAAGTGACTGAAATCGAGGAGTCAGTTTGCCATAACTGGCTTTGTAGATGGAGGAGGTAATGTTAGCCAGGGATCAGTTCTTTTCTAGAAGCTCCAGAAAAAATATATCCATATTGATAACTTTTTTGTTAGCCCAGTGAGATGTATGTGTAACTCTTAACCTCCAGAATTATACTTTAATAGACCTATGTGACTTTAAGCTACTAAGTTTGGGGTAATACACAGAATACTAACTCACTAACAAAGTTTTGATGACTATTCCAAAAAAATTTCTTTGCTGAGATAAACTGTAAGATTTATTCCTTTTCATCTTTTAAAATAGTAAGAGACTTAAGTTTTAAGAAAGAATTTACTAAGAACTCAAATTTAGCATTAATTTATTGCATTTTCTATGAACAGACACATGCTAATACCCAAATTCACCAAATGGAAGGGGACTACATTTGAGGTTCAGAGGGTGTCCCTGATAGCTTTCCTTGGATACAAGAGGGGAAAAGAAGATGTTTGATGTGTATCTACAATTCTCTCATGTCAGATAAAACTTAACTGTGAATGAGAGAAGTTTTCAAACTGGCCTTGTTCTTTCTGGGATATTCAGAGACCAAGGACATCAATCCTCAGATGTTTTTCCCTTCCAAGCATATTTTTCTCTCAAAGTGATAATAGGAGATAAAGATAATACACATGCACATACTCACTCATACATACATATGACCCTAATGTAGAAATTTTTAACTGAATTTATAGGAATAGGCAGGCATCTAGGTTCTGTCTGGATTGATTCTGTCTGGTTCTGCTTGGATTATCAGGCCAACCAAACAGCAAAGAAAACACTTTTTTTTCTTTTTTTAAAATTACATTTACACAACAGAATTTATTCAGCTGTAAAGACAACGAGATTATGAAATTTGCAGGAAAATGAATGGAACTCGAAAATATGATCCTGAGTGAAGTAACCCAGACCCACAAAGACAAACACCAAATGTTCTTTCTTTTACATGGATCCTAGCTTTAGAAGAATTTTAGATTCGTATATTTAATGTGACTTCTCAAGAATCTTAAATAATTTTTCTGAACTTTCTTTATTTTTTATTTTTTTAAAGGAGAAGAATCCTGGCTAATTGGATCTCTGAGATATGTTTTTGCTTATTCTAAAACATTTCCTTACATAGTTTTTGCTTTGGAAGGCTTGAAATAACCAGTCTTTTAAACTTCTCTGCTTGCTTGCTTGCTTATTAATTTCCTAATTATTTATTTAAGTAATAAATAATTTATATTTAATTATTTACTAAAGGGTAAGAGAATCATAGCTTATGCCACTCAGAGCGAGGCCAGAGCTAACTAACATTCTAGAACAGACACTAGTTCTTTAAACCTAGTGTCTTTTTACCTAAAATGTATTTAGTACTGTTCATAGTTCTGTGGTTTTCTAACGAGTAAGTTGCTTTCCTAAAATCCTGAAGATTGGCCCTCAGTGGCCGACTCTCACATTACATAGGGCGTATGTTTCTGGGACACGGGACTTTCAATGCTAAAATCAGGAAAATATCCAAGATTTAAAAAATAAAATAAAACAAATATGACTCAGATATGTATTGTTGTGTGGATGCCCATGATTCTGAGGCAAAGGATATCAAAGAAAACCATTTCCTTGTTTAGGGTCACTAAAGTATTTGAAGTATGGGCCCTGTAAGATTTCATCATACTCAAGATCCTTGGGGTCCCCAATGTCTCACATTTTGCAGCTAACAATAGAATTTTCCTTAAGTAGCTCAGTACAAGTCAGAAGGCAATGTGTAAGTTAGTGCAGGTACTGCACCATCCACTAAACCTGTGGCTCTAATCTTCATGTGTGTTCCCTGATAGGAAATATACTCATACTCAGAAACACTCACTTTGACTCCTACAGGGTTTTGATCAGCAACGTGAGAAATGTTGTGGAAGCCCAGTTCGATAGCCACACCCGTGCAAGTGGACACAGTTACACCAAGTACAACAAGTGGGAAACGGTATGGGATCCCCTGGTTCTGATACTTTTTCAGGAGTTTGTGGCTTGAATCAACAATTTCACATTAATCCAAGAACAATTCCATTTGGTAGATAGAGGCTTGGATTCAAGAAGTTGCCAATAATAATCCAGACCTCATTTCTCGGAGAACCATTGGAACCACATTTGAAGGACGTAACATACATCTCCTCAAGGTAACAATCTTTAAACATGAGCTGAGTGGTTTAAATCAATGAATTTTGATTCACTAGCATCTGTTTCATAGTTTTCATGCTTATCTAAAAGAAAAAAATCCTCTAAAGCCCAGATTTATTGGATTCTTTTATTCTATGTGCATTTTACATAATTACTTTTGATTGATTCAGAAAGAAAATATGAGAAGTCTTATAAATTTTACCACACACCTGTAAGCATCTAAGTGATGAAATTCTCCTCTTCCAGAAGGGCTTTCCAAGTTCATTTGCAAGTTGCAAGCTGTTGTTGGAATTCATCTGTAAGGTTATTCTCATTTATCAGGCCACGTTATAGTAAAAATCAACAACGTGTTTCCATCATCCTCAATGCCACTTTTGTCCTGCAATTCCATTGCCAAAATTAAAAGACAAAATATAAGTGGAGATAAGAAATTTTTCATAAAATTAGCAACAATCATAATTGCTTATAATTTAAGTAATCTGGTTGTCATAGTCACATCACCTAACAACAGTAGTTGAGAATAAGTGTTTGAGAATATAGTTTAAGAGGGTAAACAAGCTTCTTCTGAAAATGTAGGCTTGATAAGTCTAATAATAACGTAAGCTTTCAGCTTAAACACAGTGAGCATCCAGAGACAAAAACAGTTTGAGTGTCAGGATTCACATATTGAGTCCAAAGGGAATGGAGGTTAACCCCTCAGTGCTAGGAGGTGAATCACATTTCTTCTTTTCTTTTTTTTTTTCACAATAGGTTGGCAAAGCTAAAGCAAATAAACCTGCCATCTTCATTGATTGTGGTTTCCATGCAAGAGAGTGGATTTCTCCTGCATTCTGTCAGTGGTTTGTAAGAGAGGTGGGTCCATAGTATTATTTTTGACAAATAGAAGTAATAATTTCAACTAATTCCTTTATAATCTTATAACATGAGAAAACAAAACACACACACACACACACACACACACACACACACACACACACACCGCGTGCGTGCTCAAGCAAAAGCCAAAATTCCCAGTTCCTATTGAGGGAAATTAGTTTTAACATGTGTCAACAAACCTTTGTCAGATGCATTTTTAAGTTAGAAAAACAGGTTTATTTCAGTTTCTCTAAATTGTACTTTCTCACCTGCCTTTGTTGGACAGACTGATAGCTAAAAGAGTGAGAATACTTGCAAAATATTGAACAATCTTGCCTTTAGAATATCATACTAGTAAGGATTTCAGTAAACCCTCTGAAGGCTACAAAGATTAGCTCCTAAGACTTTAAGGAGATATATTAGGGAATTCTACTTAAAAATGTGTAGGAACTCCCTGCACTATTTTTACAGTTCTTCTGTAAATCTAAACTCCATACATTGATATTTTTAAAAATATACAAGTTTGTTATATGAAATCCAATTTCTTTTGTTCAAAGAACTTCTGAATTAATTTGCAATGTTTTATCCAAGAAAGCCCAGGGAAATTTTGAATTTAAATGTAGGCTGGCAACAAGGCAGAGAACCCTGCTTCTATTACCAAAGTCAGCATGCATCCAGGTCATCTAAATTTTGATAGCATCATCCCTTTCATCCCATGAAATCACACATTGTTATTCACATACAGGCTGTCCGCACCTATGGACAAGAGACGCACATGACACAGCTTCTTGATGAACTGGACTTTTATGTTCTGCCTGTGGTCAACATTGACGGCTATGTCTACACCTGGACAAAGGTACATAAATTCAGAAAGTCTTATGGAGTTCTTACCAGTTATTTTCTGTAATATTTGATCTAACCGTATAATCTACTTTCAGAGTCGAATGTGGAGAAAGACACGCTCTACTAAGGCCGGAAGTTCCTGTGTGGGTGTAGACCCAAACAGAAATTTTAATGCTGGTTGGTGTGGTGAGTATCTGTCTGACTAACCATTTTTAGACAGCATTAAAAAGTGTAAGAGGTAAAGTATCATAAGAAAACAATAGGTAAATATTCAAAATGAGAAAAACTATAAAGTAAGTTTAATGTTTTAGAATTTTAGCTTTCTCAAAGCACAGAAAATAGTTTATTGATTCATTTGATTAAAATGTATGAAACAAAATTCTGTGTTGTGTTCCCAAAACATATTTATGTTAAATTCTGAAAGCTCACAACTGACACACCTGACATAATCCAACAATGTGTGAAATTTATTTAAAGAATAGTATTTAAAGAATCTAATCTAACAACCATTTAGACACAGCTATTAAAAATAATCATTTAAAGAAAATTGTGATGTGATTGATTAAGTGATCATAGTAACATAGGATTTTTCATGAATATGATTAATAAAAACCAAACTATTAATTTTCCTATATTGTCTTGATCTCGTTGTGTGTACATGTATATAGTACAGACTGAAGTACAGTCAGAACATACAGATACTACTTGACTTCATAAATACTGATGTTAAAAAAGGCCTATAATTGAAAAATATTAGTGATTTCATGTGTAATTTCTTATTATATTTGCTTAAAAACATCCAAATATTTGCATAGACAGATATGCATAAGATAGATAGATAGATAGATAGATAGATAGATAGATAGATAGATAGATAGATAGATAGATAGATAGCAGATAGATGAGAAATCATAAAGAATTGTTGTAAAGACTCCTGACAAAATGTCTTATATTATCTTGCTTCCTAATTTGAAAATCTGAAACACCTAACATCTCCTATGAGAACTTCAGTAGGTGATCATGGGCCACTAATAGAAATATACATTTTTGCAGAAGTGGGAGCTTCTCGAAGTCCCTGCTCTGACACTTACTGTGGATCAGCCCCAGAGTCTGAAAAGGAGACAAAGGCCCTGGCAGATTTCATCCGCCAGAACCTCTCCTCTATCAAGGCCTATTTGACAATTCACTCGTACTCACAGATGATGCTCTACCCTTACTCCTATGCCTATAAGCTGCCTGAAAACAATGAGGAATTGGTGAGTGCGTGCAATGTGGGGTGAGGGTGGATACCATTTCAGTGTTGAAACTTTATATTCTGATTCTGAAAAAGTTGTCAGAATAATTTCTGGAAGTTCACTTTCTAGTTTCAGGAGTAAAGATTGTATATTGTGTATGTGCGTGCATGTGTGTGTATGTTTGTGTGTGTGTGTGTGTGTGTGAGTGTGTGTAGCCTGTATGTATGTGTATATTATATATTAAGGAATTGAATTGTCTAAATAAACTGAATAAAAGAAATGGAATTTTGATACAAGGAACAATTTCCATTGAATGTGATTTATTTACCAATATTCAAGATGACTATAATTGCCTTTAGCTTTTCCACAATAGTGATTGCATTAGTCCCTTTACTGTTGCTGTGATAAAAAATACCCCGACCAAAAGCAAGATAAGGCAAAAGAGATTTATTTTGCCTCAGAGTTCCAGAGGAGATAAAGGTCATCATGGCAGAGAAGGCCGGCCAGGAGCGTGAGGCTGCTCTGGCAGTTAGAAAGCAGAGGACACATTTCACACACATGGGAAAGCAGAGAGAAAGAACACAAGTGGGGCCAACCTGCACAACCACAACGCCTGCCCTAGTGAGATGTTTCACGCAGTGAGACTCTAACGCCCAAAGATCAAACAGTTCCACCAGCTGCAGACTGAGTATTTGCACACATGGGCATAGGGAGGACATTTCATTTCAAACCACAACACTTCTCAAAGGACTCTTTTAGTCATATTGGAGATAACAAAGTCCTTGATGGCACAACTCATTTTTGTCAGTGTTTGCAAACCTGCTTGATGTAGATTTGACTTGAACAGAATATGGCAAATGGCATTAAGAAGTTGTAACATTTAGTGGTAACAGCTTTGTTACCTACCGTGAGATCCTAAAATTATTTGTTTCATTGTTTGATCAGATAAAACAGTAATAAATCATTCAGTAATCAAATAGTATGATTGAGGCTTTCTAAATATAGGGAACAATTTTTAAATTTTAAGTATCTTTTACTCAAAATATTAGCAGTGATGGTCAATGATCAAGATATAATCACAAGAGCAATTAATTATTTTAAGTTCATAGAAGTCACATTAGTATCACACATCAATGCAAATATATTTTGAAGGCATGTTTGAATCCTTCAAATATATATAATATATCTATTTTTTTTAAGTTTCTGGCTATAAGAAGTTGAGACCAATGGCACAAAAGAGCAAGACAGGATTGAGAGCATTTGAATTGGGAACACACATACACACAAATTAAAACAAAAGTAGCTCTACAGATTAAAAATGGCTTCTAAAAATACATCTTCAGAGGAACAATAAAAATGCAAGAATAGTAAGAATATGTGGAGTGCAATTTGCATTTAGCCATTTCATATAATTTAGAAGAAGAACACAAAGTGCTCATGATTCCTCTGGATTCACAAACCATCCAGTCCTCTTGCAGACATCATAATACAACGCTATTTTATCTTCAAATGAAGTTTTAAGGCCCAGAAATTATACTTGGATTTTCAAAATTCTAAAGGACAAGGAAGTATAAACTTTGAGATTTATTTATGGTCAGAGGAAATTAAAAACTGTGAGACATAGAGGGAAATCTCTCCAGTACTAACCATAAGACTGCATATACCAGTTGTGAAAAATATCCAAGTCTTCGGTTGACATCCATAGACTGGTTAGCAACAGTAATAAATAACAATACAATAATTCATGTGAGAAGCAGGAAGCTAGAAGAACAGCAGCTAAGTACCTTATCCCACCTCATGCACTGAGCCAAAGAAAGCAGAATTAATCCAACACTGCAAGTCCAGGACAAAACGATCTTTCAACATTAGAAATTATAAGATAATTTTAGAAATCCTCTGGTCTGTTTCTCATTTTCCAGCCTAGACATGAAGGCTTAGAGAAGCTGAAACTAATAGTAGGGGGATGGTAACCCTGAGCCTAGAGATAGTGGCTATTGGACAATTTTTTAGTTTGCCACCATATCCAAAGATTTTTTTCCTTTCATTGAAAATAGTATTTTTTCCTCACATAATATATCCTGACTATGATTTACTTCCCTCTACTTTGACCAGTTCTGCCCTTCCTCCCCTCACCCAAATCCACTTCCTTTTTGCCTCTAATTAGTAAACAAAAAGTTCTAAGGGATAATTATAATAAAACAAAATAAATTATAATAAAAATCTATCATAAAGGAGTTAGATAAGACAAACCAACAGAAGGAAAAGAGACCAAGAGATAGTACAAAAATCAGGAACCTGTCTCTTTGCTCCCTCAGGAGTTCCATAAATATACTAAATTGGAAGCCATAATCTATATAGAGGGTGTGGTACAGACCTGTGCTGACTCTGTGCATTCTACTTCAGTCTGTGAGCTCATATGAACTTTGATCATTTTAATTTAGAGGGTCTTGTTTCTTGTTGTTCTCTATCTACTCTGGCTCTTACACCCTTTCTGACTCCTCTTTCCCAGGGATTGCTGAGCTCTGGGGCGGGGAGGGCTGGAATGGAAGGAAACATTCTAAGTAGAGCTGAAAATTTCAAGGTCTCTCACCTTCTACAAAATGTCTATCTGTGGATCTCTGTGTTTCTTCCCAGCTTCTGCAGGAGGAAGCTTCTATTATGATGGCTCAGCAAAGCACTGATCCATGAGTGACAGAATATAATTACAAATCATTTTATTTGTATTTTTTATAGCAGTAGTATTTAGATTTACACTAGGTCCCTGAGATGTCTAGTCTTCAGTTTTTGATCGCCCAAGCAGTGTTGGATATGGATTTTATCTTGTGGAGTGGGTCTATGTGAAATTAGACATTAGATGGTGACTCCCACCAGCTTTGTGCTGACACTGCCCTAGCATATCTTTCAGGCAGTACACCATTTTAGATCAAGGGGTTTGTGGCTGTCTTTGTGTTTACATTTCTCTTCTGATAGTGTGCAGAGTACCTTCATGTACAAAAGATGCTAAAACATAGGGGTGAAGGCTCTTGTAGGCACAAGCTCAGCTTCTCCATGTTCAATGAGTTTTGTAGGTGTTGTCCTCAGAAATGGGAACCTGCTGTCAGTTTGTAGAGAGCAACCTATTGTCTTGGCCAAAGTCTGGGTGGTTTGGGAATTTCCACGTGTCTTAGAGTATTTGTAACTCCCAGTAACAGACTTCCCCCAACAAGACAATACCAACTCCAAGAAACCATACTTCATAATTGTCAAGTAGCACTATTCCCTATCAGAGTATCGGGGCCATTTTCATTCAAACCAGCACACCATAGGACCCAATAACTCAATTATATATAGGGAAATCTCAGTACCAGAAGTTTCGTTTGGTGACAAGAAATGGCAGGTTGATACACAATATCCCCATTATTTGTTTTTTCTGTTAGATCACGTTCATATACATATTCTAGAAAGTATCTACTATATTTCCATATTACCTCTCAAATGTCCCTGAATTTTAACTGTCTCTTCCCATATCCCCTGAATCATGTCCCTCTCCATTCCTCTTACCCACTTGATCTTTCCGTGATAGCCCCTCCACCATCCATCCCTAACTATCTATTCTATTTCTCTTTTCTCAGGAGATTTCTCTATACATAATCTCGGATTCCTGGTTACCAACTAATATCCACAAATAATTAGATTCATACTGTTTCTGTCTTTTTGGGTCTCAGAATGATTTTTTTCTAGTTCCATACATTCACCTTTGAATTTCATGATGTCAATTCTTTCAATAGCTGAGTAATAATCCATTATGTCAATGTATTACATTTTCTTTATCCCATCTGTTGAGGGATATCTAGGTTATTTCTAATTTCTGACTAGGATGAATAGAGCAGCAATAAGAGCAGCAAGTTAAGCAAGTGTACTTTTATTTGTTTATTTATTTTTCCATTCACAAATTTCCACTTCCCTCCCTCTTCCCATTCCCCTCCTGCTCCCTCGTCATCCTCCTCCCTCCCCCTCTAGTCCAAGGCCCTCCCCGCTACATCCAGGCCTAGGAAGCTGTGCATCCAAATAGACTAGGGTCCCAAAAAGCCAGTACATGCAGTAGAAACAAATCCCAGTGCCTTTATCAATGGCTTCTCAGTCAGCCCACATTGTCAGCCACAATCAGAGAGTCCGGTTTGATCACAGGCTCCTTCAGTCCCAGTCCAGCTAGATTTGATGAGCTCCCATTAGATCAGGCACACTGTCTCAGTGGGTGGACCAACCCTCGCTGTCCTAACTTCCTTGTTCATCTTCTCCCTTCTTCTGCTCTTCAACTGGACCTTGGGAGCTCAGTTCAGTGCTCTGATGTGGATCTCTTTCTCTAACTCCATCCATTGCTGGACAGAGATTCTATGGTGATATTCGAGATAATCATCAGTGTGATTATGGGGCAAGGCCAGTTCAGGCACCCTCTCCTCTGCTGTCCAAGGACCTAGCTGGGGATATCCACGTGGACACCTGGGTTCCCCTCTAGAGCCAAGTCTCTTGCCACACCTAAAATGGCTCCCTTAATGTAGATATCTTCTTCCTTGCTTCTATATCCGCCCTCTCACTCCCCCAAGCACTCCCCAATCCTTCCCTACTGCCTTCTTTTTCCCCCTCTCCCCTTCCTCCAGCCCCACCCCTATCCCTAACCCCACCCCCATGCTCCCAACTTTTGCCTGGCATTCTTGTCTGCTTCCAATTTCCAGGTGGATTTATAGGTTTTTTCCTTTGGGTTTACCTTGTTATTTAGCTTCTCTAGGCTTGTGAACTATATGCTCAATGTCCTTTGTTTATGGCTAGAGTCCACTAATGAGTGAGTACATACCATAATCATCTTTTAGGGGCTAGGTTATCTCACTAACGATAGTGTTTTCTATTTCCATCCATTTGCACGCAAAATTCAAAATGCCATTTTTTTTTTTTTTACCGCTGAGTAGTACACTAATGTGTATATATTCCACACTTTCTTTATTCATTCTTCCATTGAGGGGCATCTAGGTTGTTTCCAGGTTCTGGCTATTACAAATAATGCTGCTATGAACATAGATGAACAAATGCTTTTGTAATATGATTGGGCTTCTCTTGGGTATATGCCTAAGGGTGGTATTGCTGGATCCTGAGGTAGGTTGATTCCCAATTTCCTGAGAAAATGCCACACTGATTTCCAAAGTGGTTGCACAACTTTGCATTCCCACCAGCAATGGATGAGTGTTCCCCTTACTCCACATCCTCTCCAGCATAGGCTGTCATTGGTGTTTTTGATTTTAGCCATTCTGACAGGTGTAAGATGGTATCTCAAAGTTGTTTTGATTTGCATTTCCCTGATCACTAAGGAAGTTGAACATGGCCTTAAGTATCTTTTGGCCATTTGAACTTCTTCTGTTGAGAATTCTCTGTTCAGTTCAGTACACTTTTTTAAATTGGGTTATTTAGAATTTTAATGTCTAGTTTCTTGAGTTCTTTATATATTTTGGAGATCAGACCTTTGTCTGATATGGGGTTGGTGAAGATCTTCTCCCACTCAGTCGGATGTCTTTTTGTCTTAATGACTGTGTCCTTTGCTTTACAGAAGCTTCTCAGTTTCAGGAGGTTCCATTTATTCATTGTTGCTCTCATTGTCTGTGCAACTGGGGTTATACATAGGAATTGGTCACCTGTACCCATGTGTTGCAGTCTACTTCCCATTTTCTATTCTATCAAGTTCAGTGTGGTCAGATTTATATTGAGGTCCTTAATCCATTTGGAATTGAGTTTTGTGCATGGTGATAAATATGGATCTATTTTCATTCTTCTACAGGTTGAGATCCAGTTATGCCAGCACCATTTGTTGAAGATGCTTTCTTTCTTCCATTGTATAATTTTAGCTCCTTTGTGAAAAATGCAGGTGTTCATAGGTTTGTGGGTTAATATCCGAGTCTTCGATTCGATTCCATTGGTCAACATCTCTGTTTTTATGCCAATACCAAGCTGTTTTCATTACTGTAGCTCTGTAATAGAGTTTGAAGTCAGGGATGGTAATGCCTCCTGAAGTTCCTTTATTGTATAGGGTTGTTTTGGCAATCCTTGGTTTTTTGTTTTTCCATATAAAGTTGGTTATTGTTCTCCCAAGGTCTGTGAATAATTTTGTTGGGATTTTGATGGGGATTGCATTGAATTTATAAATTGCCTTTGGTAGGATTGCCATTTTTACTATATTGATCCTACCAATCCAAGAGCATTGGTGATCCTTCCATTTTCTGGTGTCTTCTTCAATTTATTTCTTAAAAGCCTTAAAGTTCTTGTTGAATAGATCTTTCACTTCCTTGGTTAGTGTTACCCCAAGATACTTTAGGCTGTTTGTGGCTATCGTGAAAGGTGAAGTTTCTCTGATTTCGCTCTCTGCTTCTTTATCCTTTGTATATAGGAGGGCTACTGATTTTTTTGAGTTGATCTTATATCCTGCCACATCACTGAAGGTATCTATCAGCTGTAGGAGTTCGTTGGTAGAGTTTTTGGGGTCACTGATGTATACTATCATATCATCTGCAAATAACGAAGTTTGACTTCTTCCTTTCCAATTCGAATCCCCTTGATCTCCTTATGTTGTTTTATTGCTATTGCTAGAACTTCAAGCACTATGTTGAAGAGATATGGAGAGAGTGGACAGCCTTGTCTTGTTCCTGATTTTAGTGGGATCGCTTTGAGTTTTCTCCATTTAATTTGAATTTAGCTGTTGGCTTGCTGTATATTGATTTTATTATATTTAGATATGATCCTTGTATCCCTAATCTCTCCAGGACTTTTATCATAAAGGGTGTTGAATTTTGTCAGATGCTTTTTCAGCATCTAATGAAATAATCATATGGTTTTTTTCTTTCCGTTTATTTATATGATGAATTACATTGATAGATTTTCATATGTTGAACCAGCCCTGCATCTCTGGGATGAAGCCTATTGATCATAATGGATGATTTTTTTTTGATGTGTTCTTGGATTCGGTTTGCCAGTATTTTATTGAGAATTTTTTGCATCGATGTTCATGAGCGAGATTGGTCTGTAATTCTCTTTCTTGTTTGGGTCTTTGTGTGGTTTTAGTATCAGGGTAACTGTAGCTTCATAAAAAGAGTTTGGCAATGACTCTTCTGTTTCTATTATGTGAAACACATTAAGGAGTATAGGTATCAGCTCTTCTTGGAAGTTCTGGTAGAATTCTGCATTAAAACCATCTGGTCCTGGGCTTTTTTTCGATGGGAGTTTTCTTCATTGCCTCCATTTCAGTTTTCAAGTCTTGAACTGTTTCCTTTAGCTGCTTGATTGCTTTTTCTTGGTTTGCTAGGGTATCTTTGAGGTATTTATTCATTTCTTCTAACTTTTTGTTAGTCTTCTCATCCATTTTGCAAGTGTACTTTTGATAAGATGAAGCATCATATGAGTGTATGACCAGGAGTGGTATAGCTGAATCTTGAAAGAAACTGATTCACATCTTCCTGAAGAATCTCCACACTGATTTCCACTGTGGCTATACAAGTTTAACTCTCATTAGCAATTAAAGGGTGATCCCCTTATGCCACTGCCACATTCTTGCTAGTTTGAGCTGTCATTTGATCTTAGCCATTCAGACAGGTATAACATGAAATCTCAAAATTGTTTTTGTCTTCATTTTCCTGATAGCTAAGAATATTGAATATTTCTTTGAATGCTTCTCAGTCATTTGGATTTCCAGTATTGAAAATTCCGTACACCTGTACCATATTTTTTTCCATACATTGTTTTGTTTTATTTTTTCCATTCAAGAACATAATTAAAGATAAAAAAAATTTTTTTTCCTTTCTTCCCCTTCTCCCGGTCCCCTCCCACTACCCCCCACCCCTCCTTCCTCCCCCTTCTTCCTTGAAAGAGGGCATGGTGCCCTGCCCTGTTGGAAGTCCAAGGCCCACCCCCATCCCTCC
>PVIU01030583.1:0-15976 GCA_004026605.1 Ondatra zibethicus | reverse complement strand
TAGGAGAATGAAATTAGACCCTTATCTGTCACCCTGCACAAAACTCAAGTCCAAATGGATTAAAGACCTCAACATAAATCTAACCACACTGAACCTGATAGAAGAAAAAGTGGGAAGTAGCCTGCAGCACGTGGGCACTGGTGACCAGTTCTTATGTAAAACCCCAAGGGCACAGACAATAAGAGCAACAATGAATAAGAAGTTCATGTTTATATGCAAATATGAGACCATTGAAAATAAGGCACTGATGCATTCATGAATTTGATACCCTCAAGGGGTCTTGGAACCATTCCTTCAAGGAGAGCAAGAGATACCGTGATTATAGCATCTTTGAATCTGTCTCCTATTGTTGTAACCAACACGCAAGCTGATCCAATGAATAATGTGACCTTTGTTCCTGACAGGACGGATCTATTAGTACCAGGCCCACACAGAACCATCCTACTGAGGCGTCTCTGGTGATGGGATGTGAAGCTGTCACTACCCTGCTCTTCTTCAGTCTCGGCTGTGTTGATGACCCCTCGCCACTGGGTAGAAGGCTCTTCATTGTCCTAGAACAAAGATCTATCAAGTGCCTGCCAGAAGGAGGCAGCTGAAGGAAAAAGATTTTGCTTCCTATCTTATATTTGAGGTTAGTTTTAAAATTCTAAACTCTTTCTCTCTGAGGTAGGTAGTGTGTAAAAGGTTCTGGGTTTGATTTGCTTGGCTTCGTTGCCTCTCTTGATAACATTAGCCTGAAGAAAGCTATTTAGACCCCAGCAAAGAGCAACCGTGACTCATGGATTCAAGTTTTTTATTATCCTCAATATTGCCCAAATAGGGCCGTAAACACATTTTTAACTTTTTCTGTATGTTCTGTGAGTCTGATGGCCTTTTGGCTTTAATCAAAGACTTGGTCAATGTGATGAGAAAATAAATGTCAGAAAAACTTAAATCTACTTAAATGCATAATAATAAAGAGGATTATAGGCCTTTTGTGGTTCCCCCAAAATTGACTTTTCAAAAAAAAAGTTTTTGGGCTAACTGAATTTAAAAAAAAAATTAAAAACTAAATTCTATTAAACTATTGAAAACCACAAATATCCAAAAGAGTAATAAAACTGTAGTGATATTTCATCTGTATTTTAATAATAAAACTTGCCTGAAGGTCAGAAAAACAAAACGACCAGGCACTGGCTCTTACCTCGACCTCAGTTTGACATAGCAATCTTGCCTCCAGGAATCCCAGAATGAGACTGTGAATGAGAACTGTTTCCTCCCGACTTATATTCCTCTAGTGCTGGGATTAAAGGTATGCACCACTGCTGCCCATTTTCTATGGCAAACTAGTGTGGCTACTGGGATTAGAGGTGTTTATCACCATTGCCTAGTCTGGAAGGCTGATCAGTGTGGCTGTTTTACTCTCTGAACTTCAGGAGAACTTTATTTATTAAAATACAAATGAAATATCACTACATAAAAGAAATTTACATTTAGTTCTATATTTAAGATTCTAAAATATTATAATATTCTTCTTTTGCTTATATGTGTTTAAATATATTTTGAAAATTAATAGTCATATAATTCTATAGCCCTTATTCTTGCTGTGATAAAATATCTGAGATAATTAATTAACTGGTAAACAGGAAACATTCATTATGGCTTATGGTTTGAGAAATGTTAGCCCATGGTCTTTTGGTATCATCCCTCTAGGCCTTTGGTGGATCATTCCTAAGTGGGCAGAACATGTCACCTTATAGTGTCTATAGCCAAGGGAGAGAGACGGAGACAGAGGAAAGAAGGTTTGGTCAGAGAATGGGGTTCTACATTTTGATGATACACTTCCAGTGACGTGTTTCTTCCATTTCAGCCTCATCTCAAGTTTCCATCACCTTCTACCACCTGGGGATCAGGTCTTCAGCACATGAGCCTCAGAGGTACACTAATGAGCCAAACTATAAAAGCTCCAATTCTGTTTTTTTAAGACTTACATTTAGAATCCTGTTTTTGACAATAAGCATGTTTTTACAGCTTTTTATCTACTCTCTCTCTGGTACACACATGTTACAGTGTATGTATGGAGGTCTTGTGGGAGTCACTTCTTTCCTTCTGCCATGTGGGTTCTGGGAACTGAACTCAGGTTTGGTGGTAAGTTCCTTTATCTGCTGGGCCATTTTGCTGGCTCCAGAAGTAAGCATTATATTTCGATAAAGAACTTAACACATTTATTAAGAATCAAATTTGAGCTAATTATGATCAAATTTGAGCTAATTATTGGCTTAAAAAACTAACAGAGGCTGGGCATAGTGCCACATACCTTTAATCCCAGCACTCAGATGGCAGAGGCAGGTGGGTCTTCATGAGTTTGGGGTCAGTTTGATCTGTGACTTGCCACTGAGTGATTACTAGAGATGAATTCCTAGTACCCACATGGTGAGAGGAGAAAATTTGACTCCCTCAAATTGTCTTCTCTTCTGATCTCATATTTGCACCATGGTACCCTTCTTGTACCTGCACACACACACACACATACACACACACACACACACACACACACACACAGAGAGAGAGAGAGAGAGAGAGAGAGAGAGAAGAAAAACATAATAAAAACTAACAAATTATTAGAAATCAAGAAGAAACAGTAAACAAAACAGAAACAATTGCATTCCACTTACCAGATGAAAACATAGTTCTTGTATACTTTCGTTCTCTTTTGAAAAGACTCTGAAAAATAAGATTAAGAACTTTGTATCCACTTTCCAAACTGAACTTGTCACTGGTAATAAATAAATAACAAGATAGTGATCCATTTAGCTGGCAAGGTTTCCATGATGGACAGAGGAGACACTACTCAATTTAACCCCCAAATTTCTCAAAATAATATTTACTGGCCTCATAAATGTATAGGTTGAACCACATAATGATATTCAGACAGATTTTCAACTTTTGGAAATATTTCCTGGTTATAAACATGGTCTTTGGTTTGTTAACATCCTGCCATGTTTATCCACATGCTCTCTTGGCACATGAATGAGATGTGACTTATTAGCTGGGAAGCTCTGTGCTGTCTTCCACTGTCAGTACTTCCAAAGCCCTTGTGCCTTTGATATTGGGCATCTGGCTGGGGCCATTTCATGGACCAGATGGCAAGGGCTTCTTGAATGCATGTGGGAATTGCAGAGATAGGATAGGTCTCAGTGTAGCTACAGGGTTGCCCAACTGCTGTGTATATAGGGAGAATGAGTATGAAAAACACATCATCCTAGCATTTGTCACCTGAGCCTTCTTGGTGGACACAACTGCTTTTGTTTTTAATAACACTCTACTAATATGTTCGGGATAGCAGGTGATAAAGAGCCTGAAGTCAATTAAAGAGCCAGGAAAAATATTCTGAAAAATATTCAGAAATCAGCAAGGATAGTTCTGTTCTTAGAGAGTCCGAGAAATGTTGGACACAAGGGAGTTTGAAGAAATGTCCGATAGGCAAATGGCCTAATGCTGAGACAGGTTGGGAGGGGAGGCTGCCTTTTTCGGTGGTGGAGGGAGCTGGCACTCTAAACAGAATCTAGGGTCTCATATGTGATAAGCAAACACTGTAATATTGAGCTATGATTCTATCCCCCGGAAAACAAATATTTAAATGGGTTATTTATATTTCAGCATTACTTTAGAATCTGTAATGAAGTCAATGAGCCCTATCCCTTGCTTCCTTTAGAAACTGGAGAAATAGGGTAGGGGCAGGGCAAGACCTTACACCTGTCTTTGTGTCCATGGTGGTGGGGTGGTGGCAGAATAGGCATGCCAAGACAGTCCATAAAATTAGAATGATGCCGGATTGATTTTTTTAGATCGTGAGACTAAACATTCCCCTGTTTTGTTTGTTTGTTTGTTGTTTGTTTTTTTAAAAAATAAAATTGTGGAAGATGGCTTCAGACCTGAATAAAGTATGGAACTGGAATTTTTGTTCCCATCTTACATAGATCTCAAGACACATGGAGGCATTACCTGACATCTTGGATAGTTAGGAAGAGAAGAAGGGATAAAGACTATAAATGGATGATGCTGTTGAAGGGATGCCCTTTGGATGTTACCTCCCAACCCTGGGACGTTACCACAGCACAGATATGGCTTCAAGTTTCGGTAATGAGGAAAAAGGCAGAGAGAGAAAACCCAGCTGGGTTCCCTAAGTCAGAAGTAATGAAAAAGGGCATTTGAGAAAATGTTGTACGTGAAAATGACAAGATTTGTATTGAGAGGAGAAATGCCAGAGTCAAATATGTCTGGCTCAGGTATAAGAGACACCAGGAATGGACCAAGCAATTTGTCTGGCTAGTCGTGAAATTTCTCTGCCTTACTTATCCTTTGGCCACATAAAGTTTGTTTTTCTGAGCTTCACATTCTTGAGACTCTTGTTATACGTTTAAACAGCTGACACACATGGCACCCATCCACACTGGGCATGGGTGCTGATCTGGCATCTGTAGGAACAACCAGAGGCAAAGGCAGTGTGTGGAGAGGGACTCGTGTGTTTGAACACTTGTTCCTCAGGGGATAGGGCTGTTTGTGGAGGTCATGGACATTTTAGAAAATAGAACTTTCCTGAACAAAGTACGTCACAGGTGTCTCAGTTGTGGTTTCGATTGCTGCAAAGAGATGCCATGACCATGACAACTCTTATAAAGGAAGAATAGTTAATTGGGGTGGCTTACATTTTCAGAGGTTTAGTCCATTATCATCATGGTGCGACATGATGGCAGGCATGGTGCTGGAGCAGGAGCTGAGAGTCCTACATCTTGACTTGAAGGCAACAAGAAGTGGTCTGAGACACTGGGTGTGACTTGAACATATATGAGACCTCAAAGCCCGCCTCCACGGTGACATGCTTCCTCCAACAAGGCCACACCCACTCCAACAAAGTCACACCTCCTAATCATGCCCATCCCTTTGGGGGCCCTGTTCTTTCAAACCACCACAATGGGCTCTGAGGTTTTATAACCTGGTTCTACTTTCTGTTCTCTGTCTCCTTCCTGCCTGGCAGGCTGCCCTGTGCTCTGGCTGCCATGCCTTCCCAACGATGAGCTGTAGACCCTCTGGAAAGCCAAAGTAAAACCTTAGCTGCTTTTGTCAGGATGTTTACCATAGCAACAGAAAAGAAACTGACACCCTGGGGATCTTTGAAGTTCACACCCAGCCCCCTAGTCCCCTCCTCTCGTGCCTCCTGTCTTCCACGAGATCAAGGTCCTCTCTTACATTTTTCTGTCACCATGATGTTCTACCCAAGGGCACGGGAGAAGCAACCATGAACTGAAGCCTCTGAAACTGTGAGGGAGACAAATTCTTTCTCCTTTGACTTGTTTCTGCCAGCTAATTTCGGTCGCAGCTCTACGTAAGCAATGAGCTCACTCACCTGTGACTCCCTCCAAATGGAGTGATTTTTATACCCAAAGAGTTCTCATCCAATTCTTAGTTTCACTCACTTGGAGACCCCCGGTTATTCTTCTAAGCTCTGGATGGACACAAAGGCCCCTATTAATACATACCTGAGTGTACAAGGAGACAAGCAACAAGTTAGCCTGTAGTGTGTCACAGTCTCGCAGTCTCTATAGCCATCCTCCTTCTTTACTCCTTAACTGCCCCCCTTATGGTCTTATTAGGATCATCACCTTCATTCCTATAATGCAGCAAGGAACACTCTCCCCCCTTAGCTTCTACCCTTAACCCATCACAAACCTCTCCTGACTTTCCACCGTAGTTATTTCTCTGTCCGACATATTCTCTTTCTGCCTGCTGTAGCTGTAGCCCATGTTTTGTCTTGCAGGTCTATCATCAGGACACTGCTCTTTTCTGTTTTCATGGTATTGCTGAAAACAGGACACGAGGTGGCTCGGTACAGGTCTGAGAGACGCAGGAAGCACTTGCGGTCCTAACTATGCCAAAGTGAGGTGCGAAATAGCTGCCATTCACTGAGGGTCCTTTCGGCGCTTTGTTATTTATGTAGAAATCAGCCCCCAGGGTCCCAAGGCTACCCAACTTTGAGTTCACGAATATTGACCCATTTCCCCAAAGCAGAGCTGAAAACACTAAATCCAGACTAGAATGGGGCACCGAAATTGTGGTTTAAAAACAGTTGTCTCGAGAAATATGATATTGAAGAAGCATTAAAATAGGCATTATGGGAAAAGCTAGTTCTTATGCCTGGATGTCTTTCCTTACCCTTATTTTACGGTTTAGTATAAATATTATTTTGAATGACATTTTGGGCTTGGATGGTGATTGGATGGGAAACATATTCTTCTGAGTATTTATGGCCCCCTGAGGTCTTAAGATGACCCTGCCTTGGGGACATAATCAGGTTGCCCTGGTAACTAAATTAGGAAGGGTCTTCTACTGTCATTAGCTGTGAGATGTTCCCAGTACTGAACTGGTCTCTGGTGTTGAACCCAGACCACCCAGTTAGTCTCCACTCTCCTACTTCTGTGCAATTTTCTATTTGGTTGTTTTCTCTTCTTATTGATGGCCCCAATATAAATAGACTGAATTGAACATTTAAAACCTTGAAAGGACATGTTTGGTGTCACTACTTACCTTACAGAGGATTGCTTAGACCCCTAAATAAAATCATAGGTCACAACTCACTGTGTGTTTAGGGTACAATCATTCTGATTGCTAATAAGGTTTGAGCCCAAGGTCACTGCAACACCCAACAGCACTCTTGAACTTTGCCTTCAGCACAACTGGAAAGAGTTCGTTTTAAAATTTATTTACAAATGGCATTTCTATCTAGTAAACTTCCTGGAACAAAGATGGTCTGATCCAAGTGTATTCTCTGTGTTTCACTCCTAAAACTGAAATTGTGGTGTTAGCACCCAGTACCCTTCTGATGCCTAAGGAAAGGGACCACCCTGTTGTTGAGTCTGTGATTTTCCATTTGGCTTTCACTTTGGTCTGCTGATTGCTGTGACTCCACCCTTGACTGGAAGTATGGCCTCGTGGGACATGACTATCTAGATTATGCTAATGAGGCTGCTGAGTGCCGGGTTGCCTGCCTGGGACACTGTCTTCTCCCAGTACTGCTGGGCAAATGGTCAAACCCACTTCCCCCTCAGTCCTTTGAGAGTGTGAAGAAAAACACAAGCCACCTTGGTTAATAGTGTTAAAGACATTTTCGCATGACTCAGAAAAAAGGCTTGGCCAAAAAGCCCATTTGGTTTATTTAAAATTTCCACTGTCTTATCATTGTGCGAGAATTTGAAACTGGCAGCCACACAGATGCCATAGATGCTTTTGGGTATGTCGTGGGTACAGGCTCAAAGCGTTCAGCTCAAAGTTCAGCTCAAAGTGTTGAAACTGCCTAATACAAGTTTAAAAAATGTGAATCTTTGTGCTCATTATGTGTTACATTTGATTACCTTTCCTCACACTCTGCTAGATTTGTAGATGAAACAGAAAACAGAAATACCATAAAGCAATCCCATTCTGAATTTTTCAGAACTTCCATAGGCTGGCTACATACATAGTCAAGGATGCTGTATTCAGGATTTTTGTTTCCACAAGAAATAGAAGTTGGACTATAGTGTTTATAATTATCAGGGTGAACTATATTTTAGAAAAAAGTAGGCATACAAGAAAGAGAGAAGTTAAAGGAACTCCCTGTGGCCCAAAATACCTCACTAGAATATTTTTTAAGGAAATTAATACTTTCTCCAGATTTTAATAAAAAATTGTTGAGATCAGCAGAACATGTCATGTGCCCACCATGTAAAATAAGGGGATCACTGAGTTCTGGTAACTGCTCAGCATCTTGACTATTGTAATAGCTACAAACATCCATACAGGTGATAAAATTGATAGAACTTACCACACACACACACAGACACACTCACAGACACACACAGGCACAGATACACACACACAGACATACACACATACAGACACACACAGACACACACACAGACACACACACAGACACACACATATACAGACACACACACACACACAGACACACACACAGACACACACACAGACACACACATATACAGACACATACACAGGCACCCAGAGACACACACAGACACACACAGGCACACTCAGACAGACACACACATATACAGACACATACACAGGCACCCAAAGACACATACACAGAAACACACAGACACACACACACACACAGGCACACATAGACAGACACACACGGGCACACACACAGACACACACATATACAGACACATACACAGGCACCCAGAGACACATACACAGAAACACACAGACAAACACAGACACACACAGGCACACATAGACAGACACACATGGGCACACACACAGACACACACATATACAGACACATACACAGGCACCCAGAGACACATACACAGAAACACACAGACACACACAGACACACACAGGCACACACAGACAGACACACACAGACACACACACACAGGCACACACACAGACACACACACAGACACACATAGACACACACAGGCATACACTGATATATACACATAGACACACATATAGGCATACACAGACACATACAAACAGGCACACACATATACAGACACACACACACAGGCACCCAGAGACACATACACAGAAACACACAGACACACACACAGGCACACACACATAGACACACACACATAGGCACATACACAGACACACACACATAGGCACACACACAGGCACACACACACACGAGTAGTAAATGAAACTGAGAAGACTAAATGTCAGTCAACTATAACAAGGAATATCTAGTGTGATTATGATTCCAGGCTATTGTTTTGTTCAACTCATCATTGATGGAAATTTTAATAAAATGTATATAAAAATATTTCCAGAAGTTAATTTTATTCTATAATAACTGACATTTAGCTAACCACAGGAGTAATTGCAATTCATGAACAAGCAACATTACTAACACTTGTGTGTTCCTAAGTCAGTTTTTCCTGTGGGTCCCCGAATGGCCCTGAATCCTTAACACTGCTGATTATGAGAGAAAGTGTGGCAGAGGGAATACCAGGGTGGAAAGGAATCAGTGGAATTAACCATCTGTGGCTATGATGTAATCACATTATTAGCCCCCTTCCCTTGATTAACCCAGGCTTACTGAGACAATAGCTTTCCAAAGTTTGATCTGGAACCTGGCCCAGTAAAGAGAGGTGTTCCTTGGTTATTGATGTCTAGGTTGGGTTGGCTATTGGGTATTTGGAAACATGGATGCTAATGTTTAATTTTCTCCCCTCCACCTTGACGTTTTTCCTTTCCTTCCTTCCTTCCTTCCTTCCTTCCTTCCTTCCTTCCTTCCTTTCTTTCTTTCTTTCTTTCTTTCTTTCTTTCTTTCTTTCTTTCTTTCTTTCTTTTTTAGAGAGGGTTTCCCTTATGTAGCCTGGCCTCAAAATTGCAGTCCTCTGGTTTTAGCCTCCCAGTGGCTGGGTTTATAAGCATCTACCATCACGTCTAATATATAAGTTTTTAAAATTAGGCTTTTGTTGGTTTTGAACTGTGGAAGTTAAAGAATGATTGAGGGCATAGTGACACGAGTGGGTTACTGAGGGTCCCTTCTCTGCTTGTGTTTAGACTTGGGATGAGGCGGGCTGAGAGGGAGATGGTTTTCAGGCCCTAAGTGCTGCTGGGAAAGTCCTGGCTATGCGGGCAGTGCGGCTGTGCTGCCTCTTCCTGGGTCCGAAGACTCCCCTAGGCAAAAGACAGAAGGAGAAAGGCTTTCTTTCTCCCTCTGGATGAAGCCAGGACCTCAAACTCAGCTTTACCAAGATAAGCTGGTGCCGAGATCATGGTCTCATTTTTTTACTCCTTGTTTAGTGGTTCAGAACCTGAGAGGTTGAACAGTGGGATAAGATGGACCCTTCAACCCTGAAGACCCATGGCCTCGGTCATGCCCTGGTCCTGTGAGCACATATCAGTGCAGAGCGGATCATGCGTTCCTCTTTCAGACCCCGAGATATCAGCTGTGTAGCTGCTACACTGGAGCAAGGAAAACTCCCTTGGTTCAGTACTGTACATTCCTCTTAGACTCTCTGAAGCTGCTGGGCTACAGCCCAGCCGTCCTGGGGGAAATCACTTGGCTACTCTGTCCCAAATATCTCTTCCAAACATGTGGCAGTCAAGGAGACTATTCCTTTTATGACCTCAAGTCATCTTAGACTAAAACCAGCTCAGGCTGTAACAGAGGAGGCTGTGGACGTGGTGAATAAGCTGCCAGTGTAACAGACAGCCTGGCTCTACTGCTGTTCTATCGAGCCCTGGTAATACCTCTAAGCTAGAGGAGAGGACAGAACATCCAAGGCCTGGGGCATTCCTAAGGTGACACAAGGCCCCAGGTCCTCAGGCCTTCTCCCCACCCCGGCTTTAACTCGGTGCAGGCTGATGAAATCCAGCCCTTCCTTTGTTTATTTTGGGAAAAGCATTTACAAATACAGCTGTGGCTTCCTTTGGAAATGGAACTTTACTTTCTGAGGAACAACAACAACAGAAAAAAAAAAAACAGCTTAAAGTTGGTGTCCAAACCTTGCAGTTAACATTAGGGTATTGATAAAGTCTCAGTCAGTTGTATCTGCCGTAACAGGTGCCAAGGACTGGGTAAAACAGCGGTTCTGAAGGCATCTGAGATGCACAGAAAACAGATGAGGGAATATACCACAGCTTTTTGTCAATATCACTGACCCCAGTAGAAGGATCTCCCCTTCACACTCAAATAACCCCAAATACCATCCAACTGGTGGGGTTAGCATCTCAGTATATGCATTTTAGGGACAAGGAAGAAGCATGCAGCCATAACGTACATGCTCCATGATTAGTAGTTAGTGGGAAAAGGGGTCATTGTGGCTCATGCTCGAGCCTGCATTTCAGAAGGGACTTAGTCAGCTTGGATAGGCAATACTATTACAGAAGAGTTCCATCGGTCATGTCCCATGAAGACCCTGACTTGATGCCCACTGGTGTTGGTTTGTCAAGTGCCTTAGCTCTGGACCGGATCCTGGCTCTCCTTTGCCATGCTACAGTTATGATATTTGGGTATTGTCCCATTGGGCTTGGAGAAACTCCCCCTCCCCCATGCAGCCTCAGCCTCCTATCCTCAGGCCAGAAAAGCAGTGAGAGACCACGACCCAGTGGAAAGAACTGAGCCAGAGCTCAGGGGAGCTTCTTCTGGTCTGGGCTGTCACTAGCTAAAGGACTTCAGCAAGGTCACTTTTTAATGGCTTCTCAGTTCCTCTTGTCCACGTGAAGAATAATCAGAGCTGGTTCACTCTTTTCCCCTTTTAGCTACCACCCTGTTGAATCTGTGGGCCTCTAACTTAACAAAGAAAGGGGGCAGAATTTATCTAGCAGTTGCTGTACGGCAGACACCTCAGAGAGGCACTTGACGCCGCTGTTGCATTTAGTCTGCAGGAGGTGTCATTCCGGTGTCACAGGTGCACTACTCGAGCCTCAGAGAACTTAAGAAACTTGTGGACGTCAGGTTAGTGAAAAGATTTCCTGTGACAAGGGCCAGAAGCTTCCATTCCCGTTAGTTTAAGGAGCATGGCGGGCGGTGAAAAGGGAGGGAACAACTGATTTCTACCTTTCTAGGGCTTGTGTTTTCTGCTGGTTTGATTACCAGGTTGTGTGTAACACCATGGCTATGGCAGCTCCAGCCCTCACATCTCTTAAAGTGACAGACCATCGAGGAGGTTCCCCAGATGTAGGACTTTCAGTTTTCAAGCCAGGAAACTCCCCGGCAAACTGTTAAGTGGGTCCCTAGCCTTGGCTCAGCTCCAAGTTCAGCAGGAAGTAGGATGCTTCCTTGAATAGCTCTTGCAAAATGTTCCGGCTCCCTTAGAACGGGCTGTCTTAGAGCAGGTCCTGACCTGGAACCGATCTCTATGGTAAAGGGGATGCAGGTATGAAGACTGACTCGGCTGAGAGGTAGCTTTGCCTGGACCACATGTATAGGTAGAAGAGGGAAAGGGCCAGCCTAGACAAAACAGAATGAATATTGACTACCCCCCAACAAAATATTAAATAAACAAAATGTGGTCTGTGATCAGGAAAGGGAGGGAGCAATTCTGCGTGACTGAATAGGGGAGCCACCCTCTGCTGGAAAGTGGTAGAAGTGAGTTCCTGGCCTTGGGCTACTGGGAACCCTGAGGAGGTAGATAATTCCAAGAGATGCTATGGTCACTTGCCAGGTGGGGTCAAGAATGAACACCGAGCATAGTTAGAGAGCAGTCTCTCTGACGCAAGAACTTTGGGGAGTTCTTGGCTCAGTGGCCTTGGAATAGAGAACAGATCTGTTTCCTGGCTGCCGTTGCCCAGCAGGATTTTGGTGGGGTACATGTAGCACACGGCTTCTTCTCTAAGCACACTGACTACAGAACTGAGTGACTGCCAACCTTCAGCATCAGAGATGCCCCTGGTGGGTGCCAAGGCAGAGCCCAGTCTACATCCCGTGGGAATAGGACCTTTGTTCACAGAGAAGGGGCTTTCCTCTAGGCGATCTCTCCTAAAGAGTTAAACAGGCGCCTGTGTGCAGTACCAGCCTGGAGAGCTCTGGCTGCTAATGCTGCCGTTGATGAACCTTCTAGAAACACTCGCTGGAAAGCTACTAGGCTAAAAGGAAAGATTATTTTTGGCTCTCATACTTCCTGTTTTAGGAGAAAAAGATGTTCCAGAAAGACTTACCAAGACTGAGAAACTGCTCACATAATGGTGTTGGAGAAGACAGAAGAGAAATTTCACACTGAAAGTTTCGTTCGAAGTGAGAGAAAAAGTGTGAAAATCATTAGAAGGGCGATGATAGAAACATGCTGTAATCGGGAAAGAAATATACTTTACTCTGCAAGACCTAATGCTCAAGGTACTGTCTGCTGGGGAGATCCGGAGCCAAGTTTATCTTCTTGCAAACGGGACATGCAGAAGTGTTCCTCATAGGTGTGACTTGACAATACATGCTTATCCCGGGATTGCCTTGTGGTGAAACCCCTTGAGGCTCAGAATGGCCTGTGGACGTTCACTGCTGTCTGCTGTTCTTCGCCTGCCTTCTCTGCTCTACCTCTCTCATGGTATCCTGTTTTCATGTTGAATTGTCATCCTGAGTTCTTCCTGTTCTCAATCGGCTCAGGTTTGGAGGAACCAAGGCCCAGGATCACCATAGATCAAAGCCTTGACCATTGTCAACAGACAGCCTTAGCATGAGCATCTTAATTGTGTTTTTAATTTGTGATTGTCAAACAGTGAGTTGCTGGTGAGGTGAGCAGAGGCAGGAGACAACACAGGCAGCAAAACGCCGAAGAGAGATGCAGAATAAAGAGCATATTTGCTTCAAAACAGCCTTTTAAAGAATTAAAGCAGAGAGGACTTCTCTACTGTGTTGACTGGAGTCTTCTGATTTCTTGGAAAATGAATCCATTTAAAAGTTCAGTTTGATCCTGCAACTGATTTTAAAGTGATTTCATTCTGGTTTGGTCTGGTCAGATGTGGCCTGTGAGTCTTTCCCATAATTCAACACCATCAAGAGTCAGTAATGGCCAGGTGAGACTAATGGAAATCTTTCTGAGGTGTTTCACTCAGCTGCTGGGGAAAGGTATTCAGATTCGGCTGGAGATGTGCAATGCTGGACTTGAAGCCATGGAGGCTGAGGGGATTTCTGCTTACATAAGTGTTAACACAGCAGACGGCAGAACAGATGGTGTCCAGAGATTGCACTAGTCAGTGTTGCTGAGGCCAGTAACTGGCTGTGACTGACATGGGTCAATTTCTCACCATTTTGTATAAGCCATTTGGGTTGGGTTTGGGTCACTTACAAAGGAAAATCTGAACTGAAACACAATGACACCATCCCTAACCTTGTCACTTATTTGAAGCTCAGTTGCCCAAAAGCCCAATCTATCCATTGTTCTTCTGGTAAAAACTATGAACTGAGTGTCAGAGGACTTTGACGAGTTGGAAGCAGTGTCAGATCCTCTAAACTGGGGGCTCTGAGAAAGCCTCCCAAGCGGATCTTTGACAGGGACACTTTGAATTGCGGTAGAGTCACTCCCCAAAGAGCCTTACGTAAATCGAAGTTACTGTGTAAGTCAAGAATGCACTTAATGCACTTCATCTACAAAACATCAGACCTCACTTAACTTTGCTTTGAATATGCACAGGACACTTGCATTAGCCAAACATTAGGCAAAATTATCTATCACAAAGCCTGTTTAATAATAAAGCATTGCATAGCTCACATAATTCACTGAACACAACATGGAAAACGAAAACCAGAATGGTTGGACAACTACGGGAGACACAGATGGGTGTTCAGTCAACATGGGGCATGAGAAGAAAAAGACAACTATGTATCAGACATTGTTTACCCTTTAGGAGACTGGTCGCCTGTGAGGCTTGTCGCAGTGGCCTAGCATCCCTAGGGAACTATTGCATATTCGTAGCCCAGGACAGGGTCAGCATTCAGAACCCAGAGTATAGTTGCTACTGAATGAGTATCACTTTTGTTCTGGCGTGAGGTGGAAAATGGTGTGCGAAAGCATGGCAAGTCTAGGATGATGTCTAAAATAACTCAAGCTTCTGCCAGCAGTCTTGCTCTTTGGGAATTACATCTACAGAAGACAAGAGGGAGGCAGACCCAAGCAGTGAGGGCAGAGCCGGAGAAGCTGGAGGATTCCAAAGCTACAACAGTCTAAACCTAGTGGGGTCAGCAAGGCTTGGAGTCTTGTGAATATTATCGATTTGGGAAGTCAGGGAAGTATGTGAAATTCTAGAAAAGGTTCCCTATATTTTAATTAGAACAACAACAATAACAACAAAAGTTTGGCTTGCAGCAAGGGTAGCTTTTAGTAACTGAAGGAGCTTGTGACCAAAACCAGTTTCCCGAGGGTGGTTTAGAAACGCTCTTATATTGAGTTAAAATAATGATCTCTGATCCCTTTTGTAGCTTATCACTAAGAGAGGGGTTCTGTGCTGCTGGGCTTCTCTCTGCTTCAGCAATGCCACAAGTCAGTTTTGCTACTGGCAATATGGGACAGAGGGATGTGTCATGTGGTGATGGCATCAAGGGGGTCAGTCGAACTGCATCTCCAGGGGAGGAACACACATGCCAGCTGTGTGAACGTTTGTTCCAGGTGAAATGCTTTGTGTGATAAAATAGATGTTCTCTGGGGTTAAAAAAATGTTGTTTGGGAGTCTTCAATAGCTGTTCTCTGGGGTCTCTTTCAACTAGAAGAATCAGCGATTGCATGCTTAGTTTCAGTGGTTACTTGACAGTTTTGTTTTAAGTGGTTCCCCCATGCAATGCGCCTCTTTCCTCAGGTTCAGCTCCTCAGGATGCATGCGACACTCTGGCAACTGTTCAGGAGTCACTTCAGCTGCAAATAAAGACTGATCTTTCCAGAAACCTTGTGGTCACCTGGGTGGTAGCCAAGAGACCTGCCTAATGTAAGTTTGACTCCCCCTTCCATTGTTTTCCATTGTTTCCTGGGAAACTGAATTCTAGCCAGGGACCAGGAGTAACCAAACAGTTCACAACCCTGCCAGCAGTATAGGAGGGTCCTCTTCTCTCCAGTCTGTGCCACACACTTGCTCTTGGGGTATAGCCAAGCTAGTGATGGGAAAAAATGCATCTCCCCACAGTTTTGACTTTGGTTTCTTTGCTGTCTAATGCTATCCAGTTGTTATGTGCTTTTAATGGTCATTTGTTTATCTTATTTGAAGAAAACTTTAGTCAGGCCATCTGCCTATTTTAAAGTGGGTTGTTCCACATTTCATTCTTGAGTATTAGTTCTCCAGGTCCTCTTGATACAAATCTCTCATCAGATACATGATTTGTGAATAATACTTTAGCTTTTCTTTTCCTTTCTTTCTTTCTTTCTTTCTTTCTTTCTTTCTTTCTTTCTTTCTTTCTTTCTTCTTTCTTTCTCCTCCTCCTCTTGTTGTTTTTGTTCTTGCTCTTGTTCTTCTTGTTCTTGTTTTGTTCCTCTTCTTCCTCCTCCTCCTCCTC